>VYZQ01014096.1:14004-51059 GCA_013400655.1 Mystacornis crossleyi | reverse complement strand
GCTTCTTGTATTAGACTTTCTCATCTAAAAAGAACAGTTCCAACATTTTCAGCCCTTCCTATTTGGAAGTCTTCCAGTAATCACTGTCCTCCTTTGAATAATGTATGCATGTTCAGCATCAAGTTTAAATTCATTATGAAGTGAAGAAAAGATAACATTTATTTTTTAAAAATTAAAAATATATTAATTTGGTATACAAAGTCAGTATTTATAGGGCACGCAGAAGAATTCTGTAGGAGCCATGAACTGAGGGAGTGCAACATTAGCAGTTGGATCTTGTACAAACCATTGCTCTTTCAGAATCAGTTNGTCAGGTTTTTGCCAAATGGCAGATAGTAAATGTGTGCTAGAGAAGCCCTGCTCTCCTTGTACTCAGAAAACTCTGAAATCAGCCCTTAGTTATGCTACATGCAATATGCATTCATGTTTGGATACTTCTTAACATTTGAATGCAAAGCTAGATGCAATAAATATTTATATCCACTGCAGCGCAGAAGTGTGAGTAAATTCCTATCCCAGAATCTGCCTTAATGACCCTTCTCATGTCACTTGACATTTCTTGCCTTATTTCTTTATCCTAAAACACTGCAGATATTCCTTTTCATATCACTTGCATTGGTGTAAATTTGTCATTTACCACAAATGTCTCTTGCAGTGAGAGAAGCATCAGTTTCCTCGTGCATTTTTAACTCCACTTTTTAGCTTGTCTCTGCTTGCAAATTTAAAAGAGGAAAGTGACCCTTTATTTTTACTACCAAGAAGCCTAACAAGTCACTAATGAAGGGTAAAGTCAAGGAGCCAAACGAAGCTCTTATTAGGAAAGACCTGTGGGGCGAAAGTAATATTTTTTTCCTAGGGAAAAATACATCCCTGGGAAATAAGGATTTCAGAGGAGTTTTGTCACTCATAAAGAAAGCGTTCCTTTCTGATGAAAGGTGATCTTTCCAGCAGATGTGCTACAAGGGTTGGTGAAAAGACTTCGTATCTCTCCTACTTAACAGCATTTTAATGTATGTGAATAGGTAAAAAACACATTTCAGATTATGATGACTACATATTTTTGGATAAAACAGATGAATAAATCTCTTGAGTCCGAGCCTGCTCTTCCATCAGATTCACACTGATATCAGCAGAGCTACTTCTGTTTTTTGCCAGAAACACAGTCATATAGCTGTAGCCAGAGGTCTGGAAAAAAACCCTGAAAATTTTCAGACAGAAGTTAATTCATTCTCTGGCCCGTATTGCAGTTATCTTAGCTTTCACAGTTGTATTTGGATTCCTCTTGCTTTCCATTACTCTTAGTGCCCTACAGTTCAGCAGTGAGAGAAACCCTCTGTTGCCCCCTGGCCTGGTGTCAGATCTGCCTTGGCAGTGCCCTCGCCCTTTGAACCGCATGAGCTGAAAGTATGTTGTGGAGATGACAAGAGTGGATATAGCCTTGAGATCAAGGCCACGAAATGAGGGTAAGGCACAAGACTGTGGTCAGTTTATAAACAGAAGTGAGGCAGGGCAAAGAGAGCAGTGGCTCAGACTGAGTGAAGGGGCTCCAGCACCTGGGCACTGCATTGGTGCCTTGCATGGGTATAGGGCACCCACTGGGACCTCCTGGAGGCACAGCACCTTGTAGCAATACCTACCCTACCTCTTAGGGCATTCTCAAGCCTAGCTTCCAGCCTTGGACTTCAAGTGGTTCTCCAGTACACGACTGGCACAGTTCAGACTGTGTAGAAGGAGTGAACCCATATGGTGGGTTCTTTATTCTTACATCACTTCCCTTTTGGCCTGGCATATCCACATGAGCCAGCGCCATAAAATTTTGTTCATCATTTTGAAGTGGCAAATCTCTGGTAGCTCTACGTGCATACATACACATATCATTTGTAATGAACTCATATTTTCCTATAACTTCATCATAAACTTAGGTTCACTTTCAGCAAGAACTGAAATTTGTATATTGAAGCCTGTTTTAGTCTTCTTTTTCTCTGTTAACTGTTCCCCTATATGTAAGTTCAGGAGGAATAAGTTTCACAGCATACAGGAACTTTTTTTTTATATGAGTTCAATTTCTTACATTTATGGTGCAACCCAGTGAGAAGAAAAGATTCTTTAAGAGGAAGATAAAAGCTACTGCATAAAAGATTAATTTACACAAATGTTTATTATCTGGAATATCATCTGCCTTTCCCTTTTTTTTTAATACTTTCAGTGCAAACAGATGTCTAAAGAATCCCCCTTTTAAATATTTTTCAGCAACATGTTACAGATATTCTATGTGCAGTGAATGGAAGAAAAGCAAAATTGACTTTTGGCAGCTTCAGTCTATCAAGTTCATAAACTTTACTGTGTCTGTCTTGTCCAAGATTAGAGACAACCTGCTCCAAGTCAGTTTCCCATTTGCACTTAATTAGGGAGTTCATTTCAGAGGTCAATGAAAAATAGCAGAGTACGTTTTCATAGTAACTCTCCACACAATAAAATTATTTCTCAGGCACTTGTCCAATTTTCTCTGGAATGAGGGCAAAAAAAGTGGGGACACAAAATAGAGTTATTGGATACCTTATCTGGAACTACCCAACACATTGTCCATTATCCAAGGAACACATAGTACATTCTGGATCTGAGGAAAGAAGCCAAACATTGCATCTTTTCAGACAATTTTCCTATCCGCACAGCTTCATTTTCTTTAACAACTGGGACAGATATTTTGGAAATGTTCTAAGAGGCAGGAGACAGTCTGCACAAGGAGTTCCTCAGTATCGACCGTACTTACATGCGTTCGGATTGCTGTGGGTAACAAGGTGTCCTTGTGGGAAATGCTGGAAGGGTACTTGGATTCATGAGGAAGCAGCAGTGAAGAGAGTTGAACAACACAGGGCTGTTTCACACTGCATCGAGGTGGTGGCATTGTTGCCAGGAGGGGGAACAGTTGAAATGAGGCCCATTAGCCACTTCATAAAGTTCCTCGGAGACACTTTCAGCATGAACTTGCTGTTATCAAGCAGACGGGAGAGTGGTCAAGTTTTGAAGGTGTGTCTGAATGTCTTCAGGAGTCTAAGGGTGCATTGATCCTGGATTTTGAGCTGATGTCAGCTCTATTTTATAAGTTTTCCTGAAAAAAAACTATTTTGTAGAGTATGAGGTATCTTCTCAGAGAAGACATTCCCAGCAATTCTTGGTCAGACAGATCCTACTCACACACCCAGTCAGTAGAAGAAACAACAGAGTGCGGGAACTTGACATGAAGTACCTTGAATTTGATCCAGGTGTGGGGCAAGGAATAAGATAATTTATGCTTTGGCATAACCAATGACCAACTGGTTACAGATTCATATACAGGGAAGTATGATTTCTTGGACGAAAATCTGGCCAGGTAGGTACAATCTTCATTTCTCTACTGTGGTTCTTGCAACCATGAAGAAAGAAGGAACAAACTGAGAAAAGCCTATAGCCTGTCGGTTAATGAAAAACTTGAGCAAAAGTGGGTTATCGTTTTCATACATGCCATGCTTTGACATATGAATTATGGGTGGTTTTTTTGGCATTACAGGAGATATATTTCACCTGTGCAGAACACAGAATCACAGAATCACAGCATGGGTCAGGTTGGGAGGGACAACACTGGGTCATCTGGTCCAACCTGCCTGCTCAAGCAGGCTCATCCCAGAGCACATGGCACAGGATTGTGTCCAGATGGTTCTTGAATATCTCCAGTGAGGGAGACTCCACAACCTCTTTCGGCAACCTGTTCCAGTGCTCCGTCACCTGCACAGTAAAGTCAGTTAATAAATGCTCAGACAACCTGCACAGTATCCAGACTACTGACTTTTGCTACAGTGAACATTTTACAAACACATTTACTTGTCATTTTAGATGACATTCTTTTCTAAAAAGCTAGTTTTTATGTCATAGAGGGCATGAATCTTAATTCACTTTGGGCCTCATTTTTTGTCTCTTTACAAAGACCTTAGCTAAAAGTTCCAGTTACCTGGAAGCACATGAAATGTAGAAGTAAGTGTAACTTGTGCCACTGTCTCAGACCCCTGCCTGACANAGATCTGAGGGAGAAGGTGGCTTCAATTTTCATACAAATGACACATAACTAAATACCAGAAATTTAATATACCAATAATAGCCCTTTAAATCCAACTGCAATTATTAAAATCTACACCAAGGCCTCCAAAATCTTAAGACTGACACTGGAAAAATCAGCAAATTACAGAAAGATTTCCCCCCCCCCCTTTTTTTTTTTTTTTTTTTGGTTATTAAATGGAACGCACCATAGTAGTTTTATTTAGGACATTGAATCAAGGCAGGCTGTAACTCTTGTAGATGCTTCCCTAAATCAGGTTTCATTTTCTTTTTTGGCTCAACATAATTTCTTCTGAAGAAAGGAAAAAAGATGTAAAGAGTGGTTCAAATCATCTTGCAATGCTGTATCACATTTCAGATAATTTACACTCAGTCATGTCAAGCAAACGGACATTTCAAATTGATCAATGCAGTAATTGAAACAGCAAAAAGAACTAGAGGTTATTTTGTCAGCAATAGCGTTCTTTATGAGACTGAACAGTGATGCCTTAAAATGGGATGTGTCCAGGGAAAGCAAGCTTCCTGAAAATGTTGTAGCCATTACTTTAAAATAATATTATTTAGCCTTCATGCTCTATCCCTTGTCGGTTTTCAATTCCCTAGAAAACCTTCTTTCCAACATATCTTTGATCCTGATCTCAAAACCCTGACACTTTCATTTTGCAAAGACTGGATATACAACGGACTAGTCAAGAATAGAGCCAGGTGACCCAAATTGGTGCAAATTGGTACTGCTCCATTGCCCTCCATGCTGATTTACAGAAGACAGGGANATGTAAGATACACTTGAATAAAATATGACCTGGAACTGAACAGTAACCTGGTATGCGAACAATGTAGTTATGAGATTCAAAAAGCTGTGGGGAGAAAAAAGCAATTTTTTCTTCCCCACTGAAAAGAGAAGAGCAGGTGGAGCTCTTCAGCAATCCTTTTTATTTACTTCATGAGATAGCTTATGCGAAGGAAACACNGGCTTTGCAAAGCCTGGTTTCTCTGCTTTGCTGTTTAATGTAAACACTTCAGTTTTAGTCTTACTTCCTAAGGAAGTGGAGTTTATGAGATTGTGTTCTCTGTGTGTGTTTGGGGGTATGAGTGCACGAGTGAATATTTGCTTGTCCTGCCCATCAATTACTTTTGAATCTAGAATCCAACTCAACAGAAACTGGAGAGGACAGAAGGTTTAAACAGACAAAATTCCATGCCAGTGTTCTTATTGAGGAAAAGTCTAATGAGCTGGGTCCTTGTAACATTCAAAAAATTTGCACTGGCATGGACTCCTTGGACTTTACTCCATCAGTTCTGGACCGCTTGGAGCCACTTTTCCAACTAAATGAGTTTGCCACATCAAAACTTGAGCGTTCAAATCTCAGATCAACCCTGTTTAACTGGGCCACGGTTTCTGAAGAGCTTGGTAAGCCTGGTTTTCTCTATTTGCATTAGAGCATATGTACACTAATTATCTCATCTGGCTGAAATCCTTAATCCTCACCTGGCATTCACAAGCTTAGCACCACCACTGAAGCTTCTCCCTCTTCTTCCAGCTGTTGAGCAAAACAAAAAGAGGCACAGTATTTCCCATGGTTTTGTATTCAGTTGCACTCATTTGCTTCTGCTCTTGCCAAGGGTCTCAGACAGAGAGAGCAGAGGACAAAGGGAAAATTATAGATGATAATTCACAAACAACTACATAAAACTATCCATATTGTTCCTGTAAAAAAGTAACAATACAAAATGCTAATTGCTTCACTGTCGAATCTTTGTGACTAAGTGATCCTTGTTGGGGGTGGGGGGGGCTATGAAGAGGTAACAGGTTCATTGCGTAACAGACTGATGCATTTAGCAAGGGTGAAAGAGAACTGGAAAAGAGAGCAGTGAAAATTATGTGACGAAAAAACCTTACCATTTGCCAAATTAAAAAAAAAAAATCTTTGCGGTTGTCAAAAAACCCCACCCCACAGCAAACAAACAAAAACCAAGCTGTTGGTTAAGCTTTGTTTGATAAATGTGGAATGGGGAAGTTATGGCAANNATGTAAGATACACTTGAATAAAATATGACCTGGAACTGAACAGTAACCTGGTATGCGAACAATGTAGTTATGAGATTCAAAAAGCTGTGGGGAGAAAAAAGCAATTTTTTCTTCCCCACTGAAAAGAGAAGAGCAGGTGGAGCTCTTCAGCAATCCTTTTTATTTACTTCATGAGATAGCTTATGCGAAGGAAACACTGAGAGCACCCTGAGCACCCTGACCCACAGTAGTACAAAAGGCTCTTTCCCTGTGTGCAAGGCAGCTCCCTCCTGTATGAAGCAGCAGGTAATGACAAACTGAACCTATGATACTTTCACATCCTGAAGTGCTTTGCTGAACTGGGAATCAGCATCCTATGGAAACAACCTTTAGATAACGTGTGTTTTCTTGACCTATGGACACCATTAAGTTAAGACTGAAGCACAAATCAGTCCACTTGTGATGACTGCCTGATGAGGAAAGAGGTGTGCGGTGGCCAGACTGGGATCCTCTCTGCTGAATTTACCCATCTACTGATTTAAGCAAAATGTGAACAGATCCTTTTCTTGCATAGCAAGACTTGCTGACTGTTCATGGTGACTTCCTCCATTTGGCAGAGAGTTAAAACTTTTAAAGGGCCTACAAGAATAGTTTTATGAGGTTGTTTGTGAATTAGTATCATTCCTTTGCCCTTTGCCCTCTGGTGTCCTATTTAGCTTGGGCCTCCTGTTAAGAGTTGGACAAAAGGAGCTCAAGTCAGCAGAAAACCCTGGGAAGTGCTGTGCCTGCCTTTCCTGCTTTCTACAGCCATAGGCTTCCTGGTTGTTAGAGCTTCGTGGATGCCTGTTAATACCAGATAAAGATGTGGTCCTTTAAATCATGATGCAAAGTTTGTGAGTACAAACTTTCCCGTACCTCTTGACACAAACACAGGTACAGAGAAAAAACATGTGATCTATACTGGGATGTGTCAGGTCAAATTTGACTGAACCACTTTTTTTATCCATAGGTAATCAGTACTTTTATAGAAGATTCATTGTTCTCCCTGTCCAGAAAGAGAAATTGAGACAGAGGAAGCTGAAGTTACTTGTTCAGCTTGGTCTGTATGCAAGCAGTTCCTATTTCAGAAGGAACAAAAAAGTTTGAAAATAAAACTGAATGCAAACAAACTGCAGAACAAGTATTCTATATCTCTTTTAAAAATAAAGAAATGCTGGGGGGAAGTCTAGTGCTTTAGCCTCAGAGCTTCCTGGACAGCTGGACATTCTTAGAATGAGGAAGGTACAGCTGATTCAGTTGTTTGCCTCACCTGAGCTGAGTGCTGTGAAACCTCAGGTCACTTTATTTTGCTCCTGATTTTCTGAGTAACTTTCAGGACCTATATTTGTTCAGCTCTGCAAACAGGGTTTGAAATCAAAGGCACCAAAAACTTAAGGATGTGAGTTTTCACCTCCTTGAACTTCAGCTCTACTTGGGTGTAGTGGACGTAGTTACACTGCTGTACCTCACAGCCATATCAAGTGCAAATTTGTTAAAATACATTTTTTTACCTTAGACTTTAAACCTAAAAGGAATTTCATATTGATAAGAAATTTGCAGAAGTGAAGGCATAGTTTTCCACAGCTAGCCAACCATGGTTGGATATCTAAGGATTTTTCTTCAGCAAATATTTAAATGCACATTAACAAAGCAGGAGTGCTTTGATGTGATTGAGCACCTTAGAAAAAGAACAAGAATATTTGTCCAGATAATCCAAATTACTTGGAACAGCAAAACTGAACTATAAATTGTCAAAGTTTGGTGGACAAACTTTCTTGCAAGATGTCCAGTACTCCCAGGAAGAGGAAGAAAACAGACTGTTTCCTGTTGTGGCTGTCCTTGCAAAGCAATGCAAATGCTGTGACAAAGTTGATAGCTTGCATAGCAAAATACATTGCACAGCAAAATAGACTCATTTCTGCAAGAAATCTCTGAGATTCTCTGAAGGGTCTATTTAGATGAGAAAAGATAGGGCTTGAGTGAGTTAAAAATATACTGCAGAATGCAATCAGTGCAATGTTATTCGTTTTGATATTAAATGAGATTTATTTGACAGTAACACCATATGCTCGGTGGTGCTGTCCACAAGATGACAATTCCATTTTGTAACAACTGTTGAAGTTCAAAAATTGTTTTCATTCGGCTTTGGAATAAAAACAAAAAAGCCTTTCAGATCTTTATGGAATGGAATTGCACTGAAATGGTTGATTTCAGATAAAAAACCCAGCCTTTTCTTTTGTAAGAACTTTTTTCTTCTAATGGGTTCCTTGGTCACCCAACATAGAACAGGAGGAAATGGTTTCAAATTACAGTAAGGGAGGTTTAATTGGATATTAGTAAAAATTCTTCACTGAAAGAGTTGTGAAGCATTGGGACAGGCTGCCCAGGGAAGTGGTGGATTCACCATCCCTGGAGTTATTTAAAGGATGTGTACATGTGGTGCTTACAGACACGGTTTAATGGTGGTGGCCTTGGCAGTACTGGGCTAATGATAGGATTCAATGATCCTAAAGGTATTTTCCAATCCAAACAATTCCATGGTTTTAAGGAGCAGGACCTTGGAAGAAGGCTGGAAGACCGCCCTGTGGATAATCTGTAACCTTTCAGAGGCTCTGATACTATTCAGGAGCATTGCTTGGTGAAGTGTCAACCTGCTGAAAACATTTCCATCAGCATTAATATTTGGTTCTTGATACCACTAAATTTTTTTTTTAATTGATTAGGCATGATTGTAGTATGCAAGCTTTGTAGAGGATGAGACTCTTTTCTGATGGGAAGAAGAGAAACTGAGGATTTTGGCAAGAGGAGAGCTCTGGAAGCAGCTGAAGTGAAAATGGCAAAAGTTGGGTGGTATTGCTAGAATGTCCAGCACTGAATGTCTCACAGTGTCAGTGCTCAAAAACATCAGGACAGTTTTAGAATCCAGTGGATTATAGGGATGCAGTCTTTTACTCTCTCCACCCAAGGTTTTCTTTCACACTGATTGTAGACTGAAAAATGTAGGCACAAAAATATACAAATACCATTTTTTCCATTAAAAAATGTGGCAAAATATATCTTTTCTCATAGACGGTTGAAAACCTGGGTTTTCATCCAAAATACCTCCAATCGTGAAAACTTCAGGGTTGGAGGGTATTGGAAAGAAGGAAGTTTCAATTAGGAAATGCTGCTATGACATCTTGTGGGGATTAGTCGCCTCAGGTATCCATTTGTGTGAATGGATGAGCACATTCCCAACTGACTGACACTGGGCATTCCTCCTCACCTGCAAGCATTTCCTCTCTTGAAGGAAGGACGTCATGGTGCATTTTGGCAGTCTTCCCTGAGGTAGATATTGGAGGTGGTGTTTAGCTGGGACTTCTAAATCCTTCAGAAGATTGAGGCACACAAATTACTCGTCCTATGAGCTGGCAGCAACATTTCTTAGAAGAAGTTAAAAAATTTAGCGGGAAGTATGCATTGTGACAAAAAAATTGGTTCACATGCAATCTACTACTGCAAAAAACGTTTGCCAGGAATGACCTTTTTTCAACCACCCCTGCAAATAATTGGAAATCTGTGCTAAGGGATTTTGCTAATTCTTGTAGAATATGTGTCACCAATGAGACTTGAGCTCTTTGGGCTCTCAGCAGTGCCCCTTGCCTGCAGGATTGTGCCCTTCCCCACCTCTCTGCTGCACTGGTGCTGCTCACAGTCAGACACAGGGCACCCTGTTTCCCAGAGCACACACAGGCACACGCGGTGCCAAGATTTTAGCCAGACCAGTTTGACACTCTTGGCTCTGGCTGTCTCAAAATTAGGCACATATGGTTAATAGGCAGCAGCAGCGGAGGGAGAGTGGTACTTGCTTTGAACTGGCAGGTGACAGGAGCAGAAGTATTTGGCAAGAAAGGCCCCTTCTGGTGGTCTTGTGCGTGTGTGCATGTTTCAGTACTGTGTTCAGTTTCCCAGCAAAGCACACAGAGAGAGGAAGATGCCTGTACAGCCACCACACCCTGCTCCCCCTGACAGGGAGCTGGGATAATGCCTGGCCCAAGGGCATCAGATCGAGGACACTGTCACTGGTACCCAAGGAAGTCCAGCCCTTGTAGGTGCAGAGAAGGCGTGAAAACTCAGTTTGGCTGGTGGAGAATGTGTGTGTGTTTGTGTGTGTCCTCAAACTGCCTAATAAATCCATTTATCCAATTAAGAGGAACAATGATTCATTAACAAAGATTAATTAACAAATCAGGTACTAAAAAATTACTCATTTAGGACAATCACTGCTACTTCCTCAGCTTTTCACTTCATTGCTGCTTATGCAAGTTAAAACAACAAACTAAATGGAGACTTTATGGGCACCAGGGAGCAATTAATGCCACGTGACTTCCTCCCAGGCTTCCATGAAAATAACTGTATTATAATGGTCTGTGATATTAATATCGGCTTTGGGAAAGTTAGGCAGCAGCTCCATAGGGAAGGATGTAGCATGAGCAAGCACTCTGGAATGTGCAGTATTTGACAGAAGAGAAGTGGTATCTTTTTATAAGTTGCATCTCTTCTTTCTATTGAAACAGAAAAGTCAGCTAGAAAAATACAATTACCTGAGGGAATCTGAGCTATTTCTTTGGGGGATACCTTTGCAGTATCTGTTGGAATAAACTTCAGAGCCTCTCTGCTTTTAATATTTTTATCAATCTACAGATTAAGTCTAAGGACTAAATGCTGAGGTGACTTTGGGATCCTAAATTTATACAGCTTTGGAGTTCACTTTTCAGATTTTGCTCCCTCGCAAATAATTAAATAATTTTGAGGATTTGCTTTTAATCTCATGGCTATGTGGAAACCCACCAGATTTTTGCTGCACAGTAGGTGGCTCATGGCTGTGAAGAAGCAGTACCTCAGAAGATATAACTGCTAAGCTATGTGAGGACTGCTTCACAAGAAGAACTTATTTTACTTCTTAGGCTGGCCTGGCTGGTTTGAAACACAGTTCTGCTGTTTCAAACTGCAACTTGCACTGAGACATGCAAGAGATAGAATTTACTGCTCTTCTTACACTGGTGATGTACAGGTGATGCAGACAAGCCCTGGGCAGAACCTGTGGATGGCAGTGGAGCCACTCTGGGGTGAAAGTAGTAATCTCCCCATCCCAGTCTGCCCCTTGGACACCACATTTCCTTCTCTGTTCACTAGGCTCTGTGCCTGTGTGCTTGTCCAGCCATGGCTTTCTTATGCTGGACCTTCCTTGAAGTGGAGGCACACACAGAGACCACCCTACCCCTGCCCCCAAAGATGGGCAGTTAAAAGGCAAAGGCGCTGGGTAAGACCCACCAGCAAAGCAAGAAAGCACCACAGAGCACTGAGATCAAAGGTCTGGCAGGGAAAGAAGCAGCCACAGCAGCCTGGGAGAGTGCAGCTGTCCAGCCAACATCCACCCTGCTGAACCACATACCTGATTGCAAAGGACAGACAAAATAGTTTCATGTGCACGTCAAAGCACCGAGTGGAAAGAGTACAAGGAAAGCAAGCAGGAGGAGAGTGTGTTTTAATGCCTTTCACGATGACTTTGGCCTCAGTTTCTGCATCCCCACAGTAGGAATATTAACTCCAAAGATGCACGTTAGTGAGCAACAGCAGAGAGGGTGAAGGCAGGCTAATAACTGAGCATGAAGTGGGTTAACTGAAAAAGTGGATCTAAATAGCATCACATTTGGAGGAGTGATTTGGGTTAGAGGTTCAGTTCAGCTCAGCTCTGGAAAGTTCAGATACTGGTTAAACTCTGGATAAACTTTTGACCCCTTTTTCATGTACAAATCAGGCCAGAATCACACAAACACAGACTCTCTCGTGAGCTTTCCAGTACTGCTTGTTTTTGACTGAGCCAGTAATAGAAGAACAGATTTCTTCATGATACTCCTATATTTTTACTTTCAAACTCACTCAGTTTCTTTTTCTTTTCCAAACCTGTGACATTTTTCATTCTATTCCATATAAGGTTTGGATGTTAGCTGAGGGCAAGTCCAGATCTATTCTGACTGATTTTCTCATCTCTGGGAATAATTGTCATCTTTGCTGGCCTTTTTCCCATCCAGTGTTAAATATTTTTATTAATGACTAGAGAATTAGTCCAAAGACAGAGATTTAGTTTCCCAAACATCAACTGTTTCTCTCCTCCCTACCAGAAATGCATTTGCTCTTGTGGCCCTCACCCTGGGCAGCTCTGCATCAGCTGATACTCTATGATGTTTTCATTCTTTCTCTCCTACTCTTCCTCATTTGGAGACTGCCAGCCAGCTTTCTGCACTTTTTATGTCTTCTGCTCCTTTCTCTGTGCCCCTGAGTCCTCTCTCCTCATGACTCATGAACAGAAGCTCCCAGTTACATGTGCTTTCCCCCACCATTGCTAGCCAAAAGGGGAAGAGGGAAATATCTTCTGAAAATATCAGCACTTTCTTCAAACCCACTCAGATCATCTGTTTGCTGATTCCTATCCTGTAGCCTGTGACCTCAGTAGTGCAGGAGTTTTAGTTCTGTTTTCTTCATCAGACTGATTACATTGTCAGCACTTAAAATAAACAGGAATTAATAACAGTAAAATTCATCAACACTTGGGAGTGTAACCACCCTTAGAACTGATGGAATCAACTGGTAGGTGATAATTAGAACCAGCCAGAAGCTTTTTCTCAAAACCTACATGTAAACTTCCTCCATGTTAGAAACCACACATTAAAATACTCACCCACAGCAAGCAAATTTCCTTGTTCTTTTTTATATCCCCACAGCGTGGAAGGTCCTGTATAGACCACAAAAACAAAGTAAGAGTATCCAACCCTGACAAAATATTGCTTTCACATATTTCTGGCTCATCCAGACCTAGAAAACCCCAGAAACACAACTGAGCCTGACCTTTGGAAATTCTGAAAACTATTTTTCAAGCCCAAGAGAGGAAGGAGGAAACATATCTGAGCTCTTGGATTCTTCTTCCAAATGGATGTTTCTGTGGTTTCTCTGCCAGGGAGTGCTGCAGTGACTGGGACTGGGTGCTGACATCAGTATCCCTCACGCTGCTCTGTCCACCCGGGTGGGGAATTCAGTGTCAGCACTCAGCTGGGGGCATCCAAGCTCAGCACTATGCTGTGCACCCATCCCTGCAGCCAGAGGCCAAGTTCAGCTGTGTTATTAAAGTTATTTAATGATTTCCTTTGCATCCAAGCTGTTTGCCATCAGAGTAGACCACGTTGTTCAACTGTATAAAGGACCAGATTTAACTGAGGGGGTTCCCTCAATGGAGGTCAGGGTAGTGACTAGAAATGGCTTTGATTTTGTGCTTCTGGATCATTTTCCTTCCCTTCTTCTTCCTCTCTTTAGATGATCAGGGGTAAGGTTTTTTGGTGCTGCTGTTGGTTGAAGTGAGGAGCATATTTAAATCCTGCAGGCAGGAGCAAGATGTGAGCACCCCGGCTCAGAAAGCAAGTGTAGCGACTTTGCAGTGGTGCCGGGAACATCATCTTCAGAATGACTCTGTGTTGTGGCTTTGATGATTTCTTCAGACACTGTAAGTAGACTGACAAATTGACTTTCAAGTGAAAGGTCATTGAAAAGAATTGTGGATAAAAGCATCTGGATTTACAATTGAAAAGCTACAGAAGTTCAGTTTACAACTCTGCTGGGTTCTGTGCGTAGGAGTTTCTATCATATAATTTGGCAACCTCTTCTGCCTCCTGATTGGGGTTGTAGAAAATAAAAATTCCTTGTGGTTTCTTTCTTTTTCTTTTTTTCTCTTTTTAAACACAGTGGAGAGTTGTGGTGTTTTGGCAAGTCTGATACAAAGAAATATTGTACTGGCATTGTCTCATACTGTAGGTGACCTCAGGCCTGAACTATACAAGGGAAAAAAAAGGTCTCTGTTGAATAGAGCACACATGTGCTTGAATCAGATTATAGAGGGAGTGTGAAAAGCAGAGCACACACACACGATACATTTATTACTGATGTTGTAGGCTTAAATATAACACCAAGTTCTCATCCTGGGATGCAAATCAGGAGTAGCTATGTGGTGTTAAAGCCTGCTCTGCTCTGGTGTATGAGGTTCCTCCTGGTATTCCTCTCCCTAAGCTCACAACTATAATAAAAGGGTATTTGCAAGACAATTAGGTGGCTGAAATTGCTTAATCTGTCCAAACACTCACAACACATGACTCCAGTGGGGTGGCTGCCTTTCAGAGTGTTTGTGACAAGAAGTATATGGACCACTTTTTTTTTTTTAACTTCTCCCCCTTTTAGGAATCAGGATGGGAACTTAAATCCTGGAAATCCTTACTAATAAAAGCAAACACTGCATGCAGAAAGGCTCCCTAGCACTCCCTCCTCCCTTTCCCTTCTTTGTGGGACATAAAACTAAACTAAACAGAGATTTGTGCCTATCAATATTGACTTGACTGATTTCCCTTTTCCTGACTTCTCTAATCCTGTGGTAGATTTTCTGTGACATTTGCTTCCGGTGGCAGATTCATATGAATGTTCACTCTAGAAACAGAACATTTCCAAATGTCTATTAAAAAGCAAAACAATGTGGTTGAAGAAAATAATGGGGAATGTTTTTCTGCACAGTTTAATTTCAGCAGCTTCCGCTATTTTCTTTCTACTTGAAAAAGTAGTTTTTCTCCAGTATGTAAGGGTTTCCTTGGACAAGAAAACTTACTCAATAGAGCTATTAAGGAAAATAGTGCACCAAGGCTCCTTGCACTTTCTCCTTTGCAGGAATTAGTCACCCAATATGCCCTGAAGTCCAGACTGCAGTCATTAGCAGAAGCCTGAGGAGCTAGGTTAGTACCTAGGGTGGAGCTGAGACAACTGCACTCATTTCCTTCTCTCCATCAAAAGATTGCTTTGTCCTCAAGGGATAAGACAGGGAGCTGCCCTTATTTTGCTTCCAGATGCTTGTCTTGGTCTTCATGTGACAGGAACTAGGCCTTAGAGCAGAACCCCTGCTGTTAGGTAAGACCTGTCCCCATCACAATAGAAATCTCAAGCCGTTGCCTTGAAGTAGAGAACTGGATTCTCTAAGTGCCTGCACTGATGGCAGAGGAAATTTGGGCAAGGTGTTCTACAACCACTGGAGCTAGAGTGGGAGAAGTCTGCCTGTTTCCCCTTCCTCTCCCTGGTTCTCTCTCCTTTTGATGCATCCACATTGCACAGTGTGTGCTACATCTGTACCATACCCTGACTGAAAGGGAAGAACTGATGACAAATTTTGAAATGTCAGCAAAGAACTAAGCACTAATCTTTTCATGTTTTGGGGGAGTTTTGGTGGTTTTTTTAAACAATATATCCCTATTTTGTTAGTGAATAGTGTAAATATGCCCAGAAGTGTAACAGTCCCTGTTTCAGCGAGCTCAAGATCTCTTGTGCAGGACCTACACTGATACAGCCCTCAGAGAGAATTTGGCGGTCACTGAGGGACCATGCTGCACATCCTTCTCTCTCTTCCATTTTGTTGTACACAAACCCTGGTTAAGCCCTTTTTTTGAAGGAAGTGAATAGCTAAATATTACCTTCATTCTCTGAACCAGCATTGCCAGGAAAAGATGTTTTCAGTCACAGAGCACATCAGCCCTTCTGCAATCCTTGCCAATCACATAATGTTGTGTCCACTGTCAGGATCAAATGATATCCAGCACTTAGAGCTGGGGTTGATTCCGCTAGGCATGAACTTGCAAAGGTCCCAGCTACTCCACAGAGTGGTGGGAGCATTAGGGCCACATATTGTGAGGCTGACACAGGACAGCTGACAATGAGATGCTGCTATTTTTTCTCCATCCACTGCTCTGCAGATTCAAACTTAAATCTTTGTTGTTATACAGTGACATACTAAAAGGCCATGCTTACCCTGAGGAACCCAAATATAAATAAAAATCGCAACAAATTCATCAAAAAGAGTCCTGTGGGTTTGGAAATCGCCCCTTGAGATGAAAGTGGCCCCTGGCAGTTTGCAATCATCTTTGGTTGCTGTGGGACCTGTGCAGTAGAGGAACACAGGTAACTGTGTATGTTAGCACAGTGTCTCCGGGTTTGTCTCCTCTCCTAGCTTCTCTCTCTTTCCTTCTCTAAGTCCCATCCTAGGAGTGAGCAGTCCTGGGAAATACATCCCACTTTCAGGATGAGGACCACTGAATGATCTGAGAAGCAGAAGAAACTTGATGGTTTTACTGACTTGCAAACTTAACATTTTTTCCACACAGAAATAGAGTATCACTAAAGTGAACAACCATTGAGATTTCTATTTTTGTTTGGTTTCTCCCCCTTCCCCTTTTACCAGTTTTCCTTCAACTCTGTTCTCCAGTGTCACTGAGTTATTATTATCCAGATCCAAATCTCACAGTTTCACTGAAGGAGAATGTGTATTAAAATACCAGATCTACCAGAAAACATCTGCAACTCGCAAGTCTATTGTACTACTATTATATGAGCAAGCCATTGTAAATTCTTTTAAGTCTGTAACTTATTTCACGTTAACACACTGTGTGTTTTACAACACCATTTCAAAGTTTATGGCCTTTTTTCTTTAGCCGCTTGTTCCAATTGCATCTTATATTTCATCAAATATGGTAAAGAAACCATGAGAATAAATTGATGCTCCATATGAACCCCCGTATAAATGGATGTTGCCAAACTGCTGTAAAATGGTTTTCCTTTTGAGCCCTCCAGAATTGTTAGTAGGTTTCTGAGACTAAATTCTACAGGGAAACGTTATGACCATTTAAAGCCTCCAAACTTTATGCTTCACTACAAAAGGCCTAAGGGCGAGGATTTAAAATGGATGAAGTGGAGAAATTTGCACTTCCTTAAGAAAACACAGAGCATTTCCTTCCGCGTGTCAGAAATGAAACCAGAAAACACAAAGTAATTTGTCAGGAAATTTTCCTTCCATAATTCCCTCTTCAGCCCTTCCTCTCCCACCCTTCCCTGCTCCCACTGCAGCCCTGCAAGCCTCATTTTCTTCTCCTTGCTGTCAGCTTTACGGCTGCAGGTCCCAGCTCCAGGCACGGTGATGGACGGCGCTCTGCTCCTCACCTCGTGCGCAGGAGCTCTGCTGTAATGTCTCCTCGTGTTCACAGCTTGCTCCTGCCACCCTCTTCCCCGCTCACCTCCCCACCCAGGCTCACGCCTGCAGACAATCCTTCAGGAGATAAGTACCCTTCAGGGACACCCGCTCAGCCGCAAATGACGCGGCGTCATTTGGCTCTAATTGGACGCTGGTGTAAAAAAGAAAAAAACACTTGTCATATTTATGAGTTACTGTGAGTTAATAATACACTGGGATCCATTAGTTAAAGCACATTTGTTCCAAACATGTGGCTTCAGCTTTTTGTTTTTCATTCAAGCACCATTTTTTCAGCTGAAACGCAGTTGCCGTTTTTCTCCCAGGCACTCAGTGAGCCTCAGGGAGTTACAACATCAATTATTTTTCTCCCCATATGTGGAACAAAATAAAGAAAAAAAAAAACAAAAAACAAAACAAAAAACAACGAGTGTCCTAGCCAGAGAAGTTGGAATTATTATCCAAAATAATAATAAAAGAGTATCAAAACATCCAGAAATCAAAAGCTGCAGCCAGCTGAATAAATGTAGTCAAAATTGAAAACATAAAGTCTGCAGAAGATTCTTTTGCAAATAAAATGGGCTCTGCTCTCTCTGTATTTTTAGCAATGTCCTGTCCTGTCCTGCCTGAGCCAATTCTTCTTTTCCCAAAGTCTGTCTACTTGAGTGACTTTGACTCTATTTCGAATGATAAATTCATCAGGTGCCTTGCAGGTGGATTTGCCTGAATTTGAAAACTTCAGAAAGGACTAAAATGACAAGCAAAAATAGAGCACGAACAGAAACTTGTTTTCATACTCTTGCTTCAGAAATGGTGCTGCGTTTATGTGTAATAAAAATCAAGATGTTCATCTTTCTTCCTCTCTCCCTCTGCAATATTTTTTCAGCGCAGAAGATGTCAAGAGCAGAATTTACCCTTCCCTCGATGCCATCTTTTTTTCCCCCTCCTGTTTCATCACAGCTGCATGGACTGCAGCCAACTTTGCACTTCGCTGCTTAGGACTCTGCTGCACATTCAATTTGACAAGACTTTTTAACGTAAATAACTGAGCGGACAGACTGAAACTTCGGACCGCTGACTGCACACGCCAGGATGCCAACATCTCACACCTCACTGCCTTATCCTTACCTGGGCTGATTTCTCTCACATCAGGAAGAGGCAGCACAGCAAACTTTATGAAGCCCTGTGTGCTCTCAGTACCTGTGGCTTAATTTGGAAGCTCCACCTGCTCTTTGGTTCAGGAGGTATTTTGCTCACCATACCTAGGAAACATTTATGGAATGTTTTACATATTGCTGCTGCTTTATTAGTAATAAGTTTTCCTTTCATTTATAAGCTCGAATTAAGCAAACAGCTCCTCCTCAGGCTGTTGACTCAGCCTCCAAAGCTGCACTTTATATATGTCAAAAAACATATATAAATTTATAAGGTGAACAATGGTTGTATTTAAGTACTGATTTAGTAATCATGAACTTCGCTGGCAGTATCCTTTGGAAAATAAATCCATAAATTTTATTAGTATTAAATGTTACTAATGGGAGTTGACAAATACTTGAACTGAGTTGCTTTTTCTCTGCACTTGGCAAAAGGAAAGGGACAAAAATTCTTATTACACAATGAGAAATGCATTAATACTAAAACCCATTCATCTCAATTTTCTACAAATATAATTTAAGACCTTTTACAACCATTGGTGAAATTACAATGTGCTGTGGGGAAGTTGCAAAAATTTTATGAGAGTAATAAAATTGTCATTGTAATACCATTATAGGGTGCAGGGACAATATAGATATTTGAATTACCTATTGTCCTTATGCCAGGCTGAAAAAGCTACATGCAGGAATTATAGCATGTAATGGAGACAACTGTTGATACAAACCAGAGAAAGGAAATCCAGGTCCACTTTAGCTGGCCTAAGACAAATCCTCATTAGAAACATGGACTCAGAATACCCTTCCCACTTGTGTCAACAACAATGAAATTTAAACGGGTGGACTGTTTTACATTTGTGTCAATGGTAGCACAGAGACCAACTAATTAAGCAGAGATTATGTGCAATAAAACAGTGTCGCATCCAAAACCCTGATGTTTTTAACTTCTGTAGCATACTTTCTAGGGTTTGCACTCAAGCCTGACTGAAGGTAATCAGGGTGGTCCCCCTTGTTCATAGCCAAAACACTTTTCAGGTAGCTCATGGCAAAACCATGAAATCTTACCTGGAATTAAAATGGTGTCAACTTTCAAGAAGTGGAAATTCCTTTCTCTGAAGAGCAGTGTTGCTGGGCTATATCCAGGGCAAGAGTATTGCTTTCTCCTTGCCTGTCCAAAGGACAAACATGAGGAAAAAAGAGCAAGAAAACAAAAGAGGCAAATGCAGCCTTGGACATTAGCAACATTTCACTGGCTGTGTTCAGGAGAGTAATAAAAGATTTGAAATAGTTCAGGCATCTGCCCTTGGCTGAGGGACTTATAATTATACACTACAGACTCCACTCCCTTGGAACAACTGTCTTTGATTCCTATCTCTTCTTTTATTACAGCTGAAATACAAAACTCCTGATGAAACCATTACATTTCCATGTGAAATTCACAACTATAAGGGGAAACCTCTGCAAAGATGCCAGATTTTGAAGGGGGGCAGAAACATATGGGCAAAGGTTGTAAAGTTCCTTTCCAAGTTTCAAAGGTCCAACCACTTGGGGCAGCCTGCTCTGGAGTTAGAGATTTATTTTTCTCATTTTAGTAAACACTTTGGAATGGGAGTAAGGAAGTTAATTTTATTTCTTGTTTATTAAGAGTTACCATACTGTGAACTTCTGATGTTCAGCTGATCGCTCTCCTGAAAGTCACTGACTGTTTATTCCTCACCAGGTTGATGAGAACTGTGGCAAAATCATCCAGTAGATATTTTCAAACACCCAGAGACTCATTGAGATCTCTTATGCTTTTAATACCCCTTAAGGTTTTCTGTCCTAACTTCGGACAACATTCCTCCCACAAGTGAGAAAGACTCATGACCCTTGTTAGAACCCTCAGAGTGACAGCTTCTCTTTGCCCAAGTCTTCTCCAGAGGAGATGGCCAGGGAAAGAAGAGGCAGAGATATCAGTGGACCCACATCCAAGCATCTATTTTGAAATCCCCAGAAGGGTGCAAGGTAAGCGTGAGTCCCGCAAAGAGGAGTGAGTGTGGGCAGTGAGTGTGATATTTTGGGTCTTCCTGGAGGGAGCACCCTGAGGACTTCACTAGTGGTTTCTATAAATGCCAGCTGAGGTAGTGCTGCTGCCTCTCCTGTGTGCCACTGGGAGGTGGCAGTGCCAGGATCAGCGCTCACCAGGGAAAGCTGCTGCTTCACTGGCCAGAGACAAAGCATCTAACAGAGCGCTCTCTGCCCATATCCACACATTTGATATTTTACTGAAAGCAAATTCAGCGCACACCTTTCTGTGCTCAGACAGCCTAAGCCTGCCCCCTCAGCCAGGGAAGCTGCTCAGCAGCCCGAGCTCCCGTCACGCTTATTCCCATGTTTCACATGTTGCCAAGAGGCAAGAAGGTATTTCTCTACACTGCAACCTTTTATTTTCTGTTCTTTTTAGTCTGGCTAATATGTCTTCTTGGTAACCACAGTATAATAAATTTCATAGAGCATGACCAGCATACTTAGTTCATATTATTCATTTGCAGTCATTTATTTTTTCCAGCTCCTCTTCCACTCCTGGTCCCGTCTCCCCAGCGCTCATTCTGTGGAATGATAATAATACACACAGAGTGCCGGCTGGCTGAGAAGAACTTAAAAACAAGTAAGAGGATCTTTCTGTGCTCACACCTGTTTTAAGATTTGTTATCCTTAAAAAGAAAAGCTGTAGGGATTCACTCTCTTTCTTCCTTGTAGACCCCAGTGGAATATACCATTAAACCACAGGGAGGAGAGAAAGCCTTCAGTGCACTTAAATATACTTATGTCAAATCCATCTCATTCTTCCTGCCTTCTTTCCTCAATCTAGCCACCGTTCCCAAGGGCTGGAGAACATTACAACCCATTCACTTTATATGAATGGGCACAGACAGACTTTTTCACCATTTCGATATGTCTACATTTGCAGGCATATCCTGTAGGCCAACAGAAACAGCCTTAATTTCAATTTACTGTCTCCCTGAGGAACATGCCATTCTCTTGAAAGTGGAAAAAACCCTCAACGACTGTTCCCTGCCCCCCTTCCCTCCACCTCAAGTCAAGATCTGAATTGGAGGGAAAATTTCTCCCAAGATTAATGGACTGCCATTCTGATGCTTATAACAGGGCACATGATCTTTATTAAACAAGTAATGAACAACTTTCACCAAAATACTCTATTTGGAAGGTGCTCAGTGTTACTGGACACGACTCATCTAAATCTTTTTCCAAGTCTCTGTAGATTGGTGTTATATTAAGAAAAAGAAAACATTCCTCAGTGGCCATTTAACTCTGCCTTTTTTTTCAGTGGTGCTATCAGTAATGACAAAAACAACACTAATAAAAAGGTAGCCAAGGTCTTGGCTTGCTAACTTCAGATGCAGGCTAGGATCAGCTCAGTAAAGCCTAAAAGGGAGATTCTCCCACCTTCCCAAGATAATTGCTAGAGGCTAGCTATTACTGCAACAAACCAAAAACAAAACAGATAGCAAACAAATATTCAGTGGATAGTGGGAGTATGAAAAACAACCAGTACAGCTTGCCAGACCTTGTTGGTCACAGCTTTGATTTAGAGTAAAGTAACATGTAGAAAATAGATTTAGGAGAGGAAGAAGTTGCTTTGCAGAAGCACTGGTGCCTTACTGAAATTTAGGCTCTGCTGGTAGCTGGTATTACAGGATTTCACTGGGCCTTTGGCAGTTGTCCGGAAAAACTGCAAACACAGAAGTCAATGTGTAGTGTTGCTGTGGTGCACAGCTTGGCAAGTTATAATTAACCATTTATCATCTAATAGCCACGGCACAAACCTAGCTGTATCTCCCAGTGCTGTAAATACCAGGATATTCCAACAGGCTCCTTAGGAAAGTATCAGACACTGGAGCATATGGCCAAAGAGTGATTCATGTTATTACACTGAAGCCGTTCTAGCCTTGCTGATGTATGGCTGAATACTTAATGTTTTCTGTGCAGTCTCTTTAGGGAGGATGATAGTTCAGAGATTGATGGGCCTGGTCCAAGTTGTCCAAGAGGTCTGATGCTGTAAATTTGTTCACAGAAGTACTGCATTTAAGGCAGCTCTTTCGGGTGTGCTCGTGTTTGAGGCGTCTAGTTATGAGCAGGCATAGGTGGGCATAAAGGGGAGGATTTGCTGGCCAAAAGAAGCCAGGAGGATTAGGAAGAGTCATCTCAGCCTCCCATAGATGAGCAAATTAAAATGACATTACCCACCTCCGTTTTGGAAGTTGAAGCTGTTGCTTTTTCTGTTGTAGGCAAGCATTTTATTTATTTTAGCTACACTGCAATTAAAAATAGCAGTAAACCAAGAAGTGGTTAGAGTGAAGGCACAGAAAAATTGGCCTCAGTGGAGAAATGAGTTTTTCTTCCCACAGTTACAAACAGCCTCTGCTTAGCAAATTGAACGTCTTTTCAGATTGCAAATGACTCCAGAAAAAACAAAGTCCCAACTGCAACATGAAGGCCAGAGTTAAGTCTGCTGTACGTGACCATAACTAAGGAAGGAAGACAGCAGTCTCAGATAGCATTTTCATCTCTGAAAATGCCCATCTTTGATCTGCTTTTTGAATTTTGCTATTATCATTTAATGGGAACAGTAAATCTTTCCAGGGAGTATCCAGAGAAATTTTTAGACACAGTCAGATTCAGGATATGGCACAAGGCCATCTCTTAACCAAATTAATAAATACTTTACAGCAAGCCATGAAAAGTCTTTGGAGCCATTATTCTGAAGGTTTGTTCTGGTCATTGCTTCTGTGTTAGCATTACTCCATAGTTCCATTGCAATCACAGATGCTTGCATAAAAGAAACATTATGCTGAGACTAATGCTTTTCATACTTAGGAAATCTTTTTCTTATTAGTAGCCAGCAATGAGGAGAGTATCCCTCTCCCATTTTGTTCTGAATGTATATCATGGGTTTTTTGAAGAGAAATACAGTTAAAGAAGGGCTAAAGCCTGATCTACAGTCTGTCAGAGACAATTTTCAATCCTGCATTTGCTCAGTTGGGGTTTGCCATGGGCTGGAGGTGCTGGGGGCTGCACCTGAGAACTGCACAAGGAATGCTGCTTGATCTCACAGATAAGATACTTTTATTGACATGGGTGGGAGCTGCTCTTTGCAGCCCTCTGCCAGTGGAGCAAGGCAGTGTCAAGCTCCTGCAGCAGTTTGTACGGTACATGTGACTTTACAGCTGAGTGTAAAGCATTTGCCCTTATTAACCAACTCGGGTGTTATGTTAGTTGGCTTGATTCTTAACTGAGGGGAAACTGTTTTTTCAGACACCCAGGGCAAAACCTGTTAAACTTCAATTAGGATGCAGCCAAGGAAAGTGCAGATGAGCCTGGACTAATTACCAGACAGTGGCTGACAGGCAAGTTCCTGTATTTTCAGCCAGAACAGGTGATTTTGAAACCTGACCTCCAACAGCTGCTGGCTGGGCAGCACATTTGCTCCTCAGGGGCTGCCCAGGATGGCCTTTGCTCTGCTGACAGCTCTCTGCTGCACATCAACAACTTAGCACCGAGTGGGAGAGTGAAGCTCTCGGCTTTCATACCCAGAGGGTGGCGAACGGCAGGACCCAACCACAGAGACATCAGTGCAGGGAAACGGGGGGCTGCGATGGAGCAACCTCTGTGCTGCTGACCCACAGCCCTCCTCAAAACAAGCCTGCAGGATAAGAAAGAGTGATAAGGAATTGGGCAACCTGTCCATCTTTGCATCCATGAGTGGAGTGCCGACCTTGTCCCAAGGGATCATCCTTGTCTGTCTGTTGCAACAAGCTGGCATTCCTGTGCAACACAGTCTGCATGCTCAGGGAAGGGAGGATATGGTTATGGCCTTTTGAGACCTTAATTTCTCTTTAATTAGAAATTAATTTTGTCCTCTTTATGGTCTCCTGCTTTATGCCAGCATGTTAATGCCTTAGGTTTTAACTTTTATATTTTTCAAATCCTGTATTGCCTAGTGTATAACTCTGAAGTTTCCTGTAGTTTGCTAGCTGCTCTCCTAGGCCAGATAGACACAAAAAAACTTCTCTGAGCTTGCTATTCAAGGACACTCGGGCTGTCCTAGGCCCAAAAAGTGGAAACTAGGACCACGAGAGAGGTGGGGAAATTGAAGAGAGCTAAAGTTTTAATTGGTGAATTTATGCTGATATGCAAATGGATCAAACCTATAACAGTGTGAAGAACTCATGACCTGTCGTCCATCTTGGGGTCCTTTTTGGAAGTAGCCTCTGTCTCCCCAGGGTCTATCTTTGAAGGCCCTTCAAATAAATACCTACCTTTATTCCCTTACTCTTGTCTAGCCTCTGTTTCTAGGTGGCTGGAGAAGGCATCAGTGTGAAGATAGACAAAATGTGGGGCTTGTAGGGAGAGGTTACATCACTCCTGAAGAAAACATGTATGCCTTGAAAAAACAGGCAACCTCTCCTGTGTGTTACATCTCAGCTACCGACACAATGGAGGACTGGGGATAGCGTGCACTCTAACACCCTCATGCAGAGCTTTCACATGAGCTTGGATAGTTTTTTCCACATGACCCCATTTCAGATTCAGAAAAATGAAGCTTAGGGTAAGGGATGAACTTGCTGAAGTTCACCTGGCAAAGCACAGGGTATAGAATATGTTTTGTGTACTGCCTGGTCTCTACAGCCAAGGCAAACATATTCATGTACATTTAAAGAGAAAGAATCCTGTGAGCAGCGCTGGAGCTACAGATTTTTCTTAAACACACACTCAAAGAAGAAATCATTTTCGGGGAGGAAACTATGCACCTGGAAAGCATACTGAGTTTTAATGGATGTTAATGTCTTGCAAAAACAAAACAAAGCCTGGAACTTCATAATTTGCCTAAAAATAAAGAACATTTTGTTTTTAGTGTTAAACAAGAAGTGAATTATCCAGCACATTTGATATTCCTGAGCTGAAGTGCCTTGAATCTGATGCACAGACAATAAATTTCAGAAGGCAGCATGGTGCAGTGGATGGAGGGGGTGAGGAGACAGGGGGTAAAGTGAGCACGCAAAGTGTGCTGTGCCAGAACGTCACCAGCGCTGGCTCCTCAATGAAAGCTGAAAGACCCAGGTACCAAAAGGCAGATGGAAAAAAGGGGAATGCAGTCTCATCTGAGGATACTGTTTCTTTTCATGGTTCTCACCGCCTGACCTCTTTTTCCTATCAGTTGCTCTGTGAGGAGATCCAGGTGAATTACTCTGGATGGGTGAGTCTCGTCAGAGCAAACACAGCTGCTGGCAGGGAGCGCTGCTTGGAGAAACAACACGGAGAAAGCAGGAGGTGAAGGCTTTTATAAGCCAGCCCCACAAACAGCACTTCTCCTTTTCACTCTCCAAAACTTAGCTCCTGTCCCACTGCAGTCAATGATAATTTCCCCCTTGACTTCAGTAGGAGGATTGAGCTTCTGGAGGGCAATGGCTCCTGACACGGCTTCTCCTCCTGTTATGTTAGGCACTAAGCCTGAACAGCTTCTCTTCTGCAGCCTTAAGTGTAGCTGACTTGTATTCCCCTCAGAACAATCTTCCCAGGCCTGATTCGTCTTCCCCATCAGCGGGTTCAGACAAAGAAGCAGCTTTTTGCACTGTGCTGTGGCATTGCTAAGGTGACAGGAATCTGCTCTGCCCAAAGAGCGGGTTTGGGGCAGAGCCTCAGACTCAGTCTGTGGTGGAGGTGGAAGACCCCTCTAGGAGAGAATTTCTGGGCCTTTAATGAGAACACGGTGCACTTCTGTACATGTAACCAGCTAGAGTGTACTTCAGCTTTGTTTGAGTCTCCCTTGTTTGTCCCAGTAGTTGAGTTATATGCATATTTTGCTGTGCACATAATGCATGCTTGGCCAGCAAAAGATAGGAAGGGTAAATGATGCTATGTTTACCTTAGCTCATGGGGATGTCTTGTGGTTTAACCTTCAAATGTGGTGTGCCTAACTTTTCTCTAACCACAGGCCCAAGTCCCAGCTGGGCTGACTCAGCCTTTATCTTCCTCAAGATAAATTCAGCCCCATTCACTTCACAGTGGGTGGGTGTTTCAGATGAAGCTTTAAAAATGAGAGTTTTGTCTGGTCTGGATGGACCCTAATGATCCCTTAACACTCTTCACGAGAAAAAACATTGGTTGTGGGCCAGAATTCCCATTCTTCGCTGCAACAGCATACCGGGAGCATGAAGAGAAGGCTCCATGATGCTTGGAGTGGAAAGACACTGACGTGGTGGTGAAGCAAGCATGGTGAAGCTGTAAGCCAAGATTACTGTACCCCACAGGCACACTTTTAATGTCCTTAAAGAGCTGGGATTTGAGGTCTCTAGCTGGATAGAAGGGCTTGTACAGCCCACTGAAGTAGAATTAGGTTGCAAGTGATTTTCCCTCCCTAGGAAGATTTAAGCCTACTGTGGAATAGGAAGCAAAAGCATTTAAATAGCTGCGTAAGAAGCAGAAGACAAGGAGTGGCAGGTCAGTTATAGGGCACCTGCACAGGGATGTAAAAGGATGATTTGTCAGAGCACCCTCTGAGTATATGGGAAGTATAAGGATGTTCATTTCTGTCTGAGCGGCTCTGTATAAAAATTCCATCATGTTCCTAAGAAGCCTTTCCAATGACACACCTCTGCCAAGATCAGTGTATTCCTGCAAAATTCTTCTTTAGGTAATTCACCATTTTCAGAAAAAAAAAAGCAAAAAGCAAACCCAAGAAATCCCAGTTAGCTGTACCTTTCTGACAGCATAATCACAGAAATGCTGTCATTAGCACAGCACTGGGTTTCTTCTATCTGCTGCAAAGGGAGCAGTCCATATGTGACAGGCTCAGGGGAGCGGGTTAAACAAAACAAAATAATTCTGCATAATTTTGTAAGAGGCCAAATCATTATTTAAATTAGTTAAAAAGAAAACAGCTTTTCATTTGTATTTCCCCTCAGTTCATCCTTCAAGGCTTAAATGCCTCTGTCCTTCCAGGGCTAGAGGCATCACGATAGCACCAGAGAGGATAACGGCTTTGTATTTCTGTCCAAAGCGGAAGGAATGGAAAGATCATGAAAGATGACCAGTTTGCCTGAGATCTCTATCCATTTTGCAGGCACAGGTGGTTTGATTTAACATCTGAAACGCTGGATCCTGAAGCAGACCAAAAGCAACTTCCAACCCCTAGGGAGGAGCCCGTAATTAGTACAAAGAATGGACAGTGCTGGCAGGTCATACAGAGCTGTATTTCCATAAGAAGGCATTTGTTAGTGTAGTCAGCACACTTTTTGATAAGGCAAGCACATCTCAAGCATTTAGGTTTAAATAAACATGCTGATTAATGTGCTGGAGGTGGGTGGAACATAACTTTCCACTGGACTGAATCTCTTAAAGAGTTTTGTATTCTAGCAGGCAAATCTGTGCAAAACACTCTAAAATAAGATACCATGAAAATGTTGGAGATGGTTTGGAAGCACTGCAATAAAAGCTTAAAATTAATAGTGTGGTCCAATCAATGTTAGGAAATTTTCACCTTGTCTTCTTCACTATGTGGCCTGTTATACGTGTGACTCAAATAAGGTTTCTTTCAGCTCTCCAGGTACGGTGAGGGGATTGCAGAGTATTACTGAAAAGTGAAGTGCTTTGAGGGTGTGCAGCAAAGTGCTACAGAAGCGCTAACCGGTATTATCAGCTGTGAATAGATATGCTTATTATCAGCAGACACTCTTCAACAGTCCTGCTCTACTGTGCATCTGCAGCCAGCAGTGATCTCATTTTATACAGCAGCAGCCAAAGAAATAGGTTGGGTTCCTTAATATTAAAATGCATTAGGGGTTAGTAAGCAACTGCCTAACATTTTTTTTTAATTTAGAAGGGACATGGCTCAGTACACAGTTGAGTAAATTTATAAACATGCAGTATTACTAGGTTCTGTTGTCCAAGTCTATTTTACGCTCTAAAGAGCTTAGTAATGTAAATATTTTAATTTAGAAAATGCTCCTTCAGATAAAAGGGGAGAATTAAACCACTAAACTTTTTCATACTCCAGGGCCTGACTGAGCTATTCACATGCTCACCTGCACTGAGAGCTGGCAGAAATCTGGTACAACTTTCCGATGACTGCGTTCATCTCACCCGTGTCTGGAGTAACAACTCTAAGACTAACATATTCCAGACGGGATTGCAAATAGAGGGATATGTAAGTATACACTAAAAAGCCTAGGGCTTGGAAGCCTTGGCTTAATCAAAGAAACAGGGTGAGAGGGAAGGGGAGATGCTGGCAGCTTCACTCCTGAGAATCCCTTTTTTGTGCAGCCTGCTGGCAGAGCATCTTTAGATCAGGCAACCTGTGCTCCTTTAACAGAAAGACCTCCTCACGTTATGTTATTGGAAACTCTGTGTACAGAGTAACATCAGCCCCTGGAGTGTGTGATGCCTCAGTAAAAGCCCACAGCAACAGAAAAAAAAGACCCTAAATTTTGTTAGTAGCTTTAAAGAGAGAGAGAGATGAATAAAACCCAGGAGCTCAACCCCCATCAAGCTTCAGGATATTTGAAATTCAAAGTGGAATGTTGCAGTTTGGACCTTTCTCTTGTTTTGAGCTCTTCAGCAGCTTCTTGCTGTGCAAGGATCATAAAAACGAACCTCCCTGTAACCTTAGTCAGAGATGAAAATTAAATTTTTGAGAGGTCACAATCATCCAAAAAGGAGCTGAGCAGTGAGCACAACACTTCTGTGGTGGTGTCTCTCTTAAATGCATATGACTTGAGCCATGAAAGCTGGTTCTCCTGCAATAACTGCTACAGAATGTTTCAAACTTTGAATCATAGAAATTGCCACATTATTTGACCTTCTGTGTTGTGTCCCAGAAAAGCCAAGTTTTAAAACAAAGCAGGTACAAGAGAAAAAAAAAAGACTGCTGTAATATGAAAGGCTTCTCTTGCACTTTGAGAAATTGAACAAAATCAGGTACGCTCAGGAGTCTTCAAGACATAAACTGATATAACAGGATATTTTCCTGAAAGCATGTTCCTAGCGAGCAATGGTGGCTCCTAAGCCAACAGAAGTCTTCCTGAAACACACACATTTCCTTTGGAGAAATCCTATAATTTGTAATACAACTTTGGCCTTCATCCTACAACAAAAGACACTTAAACCTTGTTCTCATTTACTCTAGAAGCATTTTCAACTGATAGAAAAAAAAGCCAACATAGCTGTGCTTCTTTACAGTGGGGAGAGCTCTGGTCTATCAATGACAGCAAAGTTTAAAATCCAGTGTAAATGGATATAATGTAATTGATGTAACAATGCTCAAGAGCAGATTTTCAGTTTGCCTTAATCACCATACCTCTATGGACTCAAAGTTACAGTCCTTTTCCAGTGTCCTTCCCGTGTATGATATCCAGCTATCCAGAGCTCTTTTGCACAGCCACTCTTGTTTAGTCAGACAAGGCTTCTGTCCTGCCTTTGGACAGGCAAACTGAGGCACAAACTGGTGTGGGCAGGAGGTTTGGAATTGCACTGATGGTCAGTGGGTAGAAAGCCAGAGAAGCTGGCTGGATTACTAACTTTAGGTCTTTATAATACTGGGCAGTATTAATAAAAATGAAAACAGCAGCAAGCCTGGCTTAAATGAAGAGTTATTGATTTGGTCCCAGAGCATATGTAAATATTTTATTGAACAGATGGAGCCCCTACAACTTGCTTTCCTTCATCCCATAAAGGCCCTGTTTTACAAGGATACTTGCTGCCCCTGGGGAGGGCTGGATCCGGTTTCCTCTCCATTTACGTATGCTTTTTGGGGGGGTGGGTAGGGCTCAGGTAAGGAGAATCGATCACTCCAGTGCAAGGCAGAGAAGTTTTCCTCATTCAGGGCCAAGATTTCTGCCTTTGATCCTCTCCCACCTACCACCTTCAGGCCATGGATGTGCAAGAGGTGTTTGCCTGGCTGCAGATTTCCCTCTCGCCTGTGTGATGCCAGCTGTACCCATGGGGAACCTGCTGCCACCTTCCAGAGTGGAAAGTGTTTAAAAACAGACTTGTTAAAATCTCTACACCCAAAAGTCATCCATCCTGGGCATTTTTCCTTCTGCCCTGCCTGAAGGAAGGGTAGCAGATTGCAGGGGAAGTTACCATCCTATTTATTTTAAGGTTTTCCTAATAGTAATTTTTCAGTCTTTTGGAATCTGACAAGTCTGCTAAAAAGCAGAGTGTAAAAGATAGGTNGGGGGAGGGCTGGATCCGGTTTCCTCTCCATTTACGTATGCTTTTTGGGGGGGTGGGTAGGGCTCAGGTAAGGAGAATCGATCACTCCAGTGCAAGGCAGAGAAGTTTTCCTCATTCAGGGCCAAGATTTCTGCCTTTGATCCTCTCCCACCTACCACCTTCAGGCCATGGATGTGCAAGGGGTGTTTGCCTGGCTGCAGATTTCCCTCTCGCCTGTGTGATGCCAGCTGTACCCATGGGGAACCTGCTGCCACCTTCCAGAGTGGAAAGTGTTTAAAAACAGACTTGTTAAAATCTCTACACCCAAAAGTCATCCATCCTGGGCATTTTTCCTTCTGCCCTGCCTGAAGGAAGGGTAGCAGATTGCAGGGGAAGTTACCATCCTATTTATTTTAAGGTTTTCCTAATAGTAATTTTTCAGTCTTTTGGAATCTGACAAGTCTGCTAAAAAGCAGAGTGTAAAAGATAGGTCTCTCTTTCCCATACCAAAAAAACCCCCTCAGGCTTCCAGGAGCATCTTTCTTCTGTGCTACTTGTTTGCATATTTCTTGCATATTACAGGATCTTCATCTCATGATTACATTTGTTCCAGGCTAACTGAATCCATTTTGCTCCTTCCACATTATGGCCCTTCCACAGAGTCTGGAATATACCCTGCTCAAGATGCAATGCAATAAAGAACAAAACCCAAAACCCCCAGGGTTTTTTGTTTGTTTGTTTTGGTTGGGGTTTGTGTGTGTTTGGGTGTTTGTTTGTTTGTGGTTTTTGGTAGAAAAGGGATTTTTAAAAATTATTTTCATGAAGGAAGAGCTCAGAGTCTGGATGGATGGGTTCCTCAGACAGAGCAGGACACATGGGGAGAGATAAGCTCTAGCTGGCTTGTGTAAGACAGTGAATTTGGAAAGCTCTCCCCCAGCTTCTAGATAAGAGATTTCCTCTCAAAGGCAGTGACAAACACTAACCAGACTAATTGTAGCTCTTTGCTTCGCAGCACATCACTTATAGTGACAAGCAACAGACAGAATCTCCTCCAGCAGGCAGCACTGCTGAACACACTGCATGTCTCATGACCTGCAGGGAATGCAGAGTCTGGATATAAGTCATTTAAAAAAAGAAAAAAATAGAACCATTAAAGGATTTCAAAAAACCCACAAACCAACAAAAAAACCCCAAACCTCCTCAATTTGTAAAATTAACCTGATTTGTAAAAGTAGAATTTCTGTGGCTCAGTTGCCCCATAACAGAAATTCTTAAACTACCAACAAGTCACTTGCTAAGAGCACAGTCCAGCAGGAACAGACAGACAACCCATACTTAAGAAACCTCATCAGAAAAGCCATCTCAGAAGCCACCTCATCAAGGAAATTCTGCTTGAGGAGGATAATAAAATATTAGCCTATGTTATGCATTCCAAAGGGTAAGGATAACTTTTCCTCACTCTTTAATTTTTTCCTCCTTTTTGGAAAATAAAGTAGGATGTGTATCGAAGAATAGGGGTATCTTTCTTCTGTGTTACTTGTTTGCCTATTTCTTGCATGTTACAGGATCCTGATCTCATGGTTACATACATTCCGTGCTGACTTGATCCATTCTGTCTGCTTGCACATTACAGGCCTCTGTGGTGTCTGGGATACACCCTGCTCAGGACGTGATGGAATAAAGGACGGAAGTAGTCTAGGTATGCCTGAGCTTTCTATGCTCAGGAGAAAGACCAGGGCTTTTCCAAGAGCTTCTCACACCATTATTTTGTGTACTATGATATTTGTCAGTGAGTTCTTACTAATAAACAGTACATTTTTATTGTCTCTCCCATTCGACACAACTAATCATGGTAGAATATGTGGCAGAGTGGCTTCCCACTGATAACGTTAGACGTCTAAGTGCTGCAAAGCATGGAGGAGGAAGAAATGGATAAGCTTCCTCCTTTTGTTGCCCTAAGTAGGTGATGAGAAAATGTTTTACCTATTTGCCTAAACTTGACAGCATCACCTTACAAAGTCACTCTCACCTGGACAGCCGGACAGTTAAATCCAGGCTAACTTATTTTCATTTTAGCTCCTAAATTATGCCTTCATTTTCACCCTAACATAATTTCTCTTTTTTTTTTATGGTTGAAACCTGGGCACTGGGCCCATATACTCCCAGCAAAGCTCTGCCTTTGAATGTGGACAGGGTCTGTGGTAAGCAGAACCACTCATGATGATTGTNAACTTATTTTCATTTTAGCTCCTAAATTATGCCTTCACTTTCACCCTAACATAATTTCTCTTTTTTTTTTATGGTTGAAACCTGGGCACTGGGCCCATATACTCCCAGCAAAGCTCTGCCTTTGAATGTGGACAGGGTCTGTGGTAAGCAGAACCACTCATGATGATTGTTCACATGTAAGGAGAAAAAGCAGAGCTTATAGACAGTGACAGAAGAGCTATTCTGAGTTCAGCATGAATCGGTGTGAACCTTCACCCACCACTGGCTGCACTTAGCCACAGCCAGGTGACATCCAGCATTTCTGAGAGCACTGAAAGTGGAGAAAGGCAGCACTGGCATGGTGCCTTGTGGAGGCAGGACTTGTGCAGTGTGTTGGAATGGGGAACGTCACGAAACAAAACAAAACTGCTTCCCCCTCAAACAGACATGACAAACGACAGGATTTTGAAACGCCTGGACATTCCCCACAGACTTTACCCAGAAGTATATCAAAGTTTGTTTTAGAGTAACAGCTACATGTCATTGAAAAATTACTTTTTCCCCCCCAGATAATTTAGAGTATCCAGGAGTGACCTGTCGTCATGATCTCTGCCTTGAAAGCAAAACAAAAGCAAACAAAAAAGAGTTTTGCATGGATTTATGCTGAGATCCAGCCCTTAATTAAGCTGTCCGGGAGCTGCCGAGTATCCAGTCTGCTCTTAGGGATGATGGCATAAATCCAGAACAAGCCTAGGGAAGTGAGAAGTTCAAGTCCTAATGGGAATGGGAGGGATTATTTCTAGAACTAGGAGAACACTCACAACATCAAAATCTATTAGAAACCAGAGAACCTTGTCCATGAAGGGTGATAGACTCATCTGGACTGTATCTATCCCATTTATTTGCTTGCAGCACTAATAATGTGCCTCTGGAAAAGCTGCAAGCCATCTTGTATGAATCTGTTTTCTGATCCTGTTTCATTTGTACAACAGAGAGCAATCCAACAGAGCAGAGTCACCTTAAAAAAGAGCAAAATTATTGTGAGGAAGAGCTTTACACAATCTCCAATTGACCAGTATGAGGAAGGCAAGCAACAGAGACAAAATTCAGTATAATACAAGTGCAGTGGGTGAATTCCACCTCCGATGGCCCTTCATACTTCAAATGGCAGCACAGATTTAGGCAGAGGTACTGGCTAAGAGCAAGATGTTAGGACTAGCTTGAGAGATCTGCCTTTCAGAGAGTTTGCACTCTGTTGTGTGAAGCTCTTTTCTTGTTCTGAAAAGAGATCTCTATACCCACTCTATATTAAGTCAAAAGTCTATTTTTCAAAGTCTATCAGCTCTACATTTCCAGGACTGTGGTAGAAGAGGCTACACCCAGACACTGAGTCTGTGTCCAACCTCATCCAGCTAGCAAAAGAGTTAGTACTGGTCTCCCTGGTGCCTGGGCAATGATTGACAATGCTCAGGCTGTCTCACTGGGGCACCTGCAGATAACCACCTGAGATAGATCAGCACAGGAAACCATTTCCACACAGTGTGAACATGCAGGTGGTGAGCAATGTAAGGAGCATGATTATTATCCCTTTTCCAGCTAACTGTTCTGGGCCCCCTGCATGACATCTGCATAGTTGAAATGTCATCACTTAGCCAGATGTTGAAGTCACATCTATCTAAATCCAGCTGGATATATGGAAAGTATTGTCTATTTTGACAGACATAAATCAAGGGGCATTTGTATGAATAAGGGATTATTACTAAATCGTGCAGTTTCTATTAATAGATCCCTATTAATGCTGCAGGTGTTAGTAGTAACTGCTCTTTGAAGCATTACTTAATCAACCCCTTTGCAAATCCCCATAATCCAGCTCTCATAAAAATACATGGATTATTGATTGAGAGGACCTCTGGGATCCCTAAAACGAGGTTCAGCTCAGATGCCTGTGCAGCACAGGAGACGCACTACAGATCACTCCCTGGAATGTCTGCCAGGTGTTTGCAGTTTCATGCATAGTGTGTCTTGGAAATAATAAAAGAGGTGGGGGTGGAGGGGAGGTCATTCCCATCCAGGAAGACCAGGCTCAAGTAGAGGAAGGAGAAGGAGGACCATTAGTAATAGCTGGAGAGGCTGAAGGTGCAGAGGTTATTGGGTGGGCTACTTTTCCATCTCTGGGAAAACTGTGGTAGTGAAAATAGAGAGCAAGCAGATCTAATATATGTCAAATTGTCGTGAAAACGAATGTACAGCACCCAGTCTGGTCTGCAACGTGCTTGAAAACATACAAGCAATTGGGACAAGCCTTTAGAAACATGCTGGGTACAGGACAGCTAGGAAGTTAATGTTTAAGAAACACATGAAGAGCCTTAAATAATAAATTATTCCCAACTGCCCAGTGTTGATATTTAAGGATTACATTTGCAAAGCTTAGTGCTGGTGACAACTGAGCAGGTGAATCTAAAGCACACCCATTCTCCCTGCTTTGCAGACCCTTGGGGTTGAGATCTGCTTGGCTCGGGTCTGCAGGACTTCGGGACCATTTCAGTGGGGCTTGGACAGAATGCAGTTGCTTAAGGGTGGGCTAAAGCCATTCCGTGTGGGCTAGAGACCCAGAGGTACTTCAGGTGTCAAGAATCAAGCAAAGTTTTATGCAGAATAAAAACAAAGCCAGCAAGTAACACACCCTGCAGAGCCCCATGCTCACAACACTACCCTGCTTCCTGAGCTGCTCACGCATGCTGGCTGGGGGCCCACTCTACAATAAACAATGAGGAGCTTAAGAAACCTTGAAGAGATACCCTTGAAACTGTAATCCACCCCATTTCACGGGTACCTTTGGCAATCCATAGTCCCAGGCACAGATATTTGTCAGTTCAGCTCAGCTGCTGTATAAACGCCATCTCCCCAGGCTGAGAAGAGCGGTGCCCTTGCATCGTAGTGCTGTTGGCTGGAAGCTCGGAATGGGGTGTTTTGCAATTTCCCTGGCTGGGCCAGGAGTGACTACAGCTCTGCAACCTGGTACTACAGAGTGGGAGAGAGAGAGGATCCCCACACACCTCTCCTTTCAGGGAAGGCTGAAAAATGGGAAATTCATAAACAGGACATTAGTCAATCACCTCACACTCTTCAGAAAGTACTGGAAGGTGAAGAAATTTTCTCAACAAGGAGGGATAAGAACAAAACCCAATCCTTCAGAGAACTGCCTGATAAAACACTATTTTCCAGGGTGCCACCATCTGTTCTGCGTTATGGGGAATAACCTTGATGTAATTACATTACAGGATTATTAATATACAGTAGTGTGTTAAATCTTAACCAAATGTACCAAGTGCAAGAGACATATGTAATATCACCCGTGGCTGGAACAACAAAGAGTTTAGGAAAGTGCTTCTGTGGGGCTGCAGACCTTGCTAAAGGTGCTTAAAGGTAAGCACATTCCCAGTGGCTGGGTGGAATGGACACGTTTTCTTAAGCTATGGCTCCAAAGTCAAATTCTCCCACCCCAATTCTCTACCCTTCAACAGGGAAAGGGTGTTAGGGCTTGATCTCCTATGCAGCACCAAACTGCAGCTGGTTCAGCAGACTGGTGCCCTACTGACCATGTACAGCCCTTCATGGTTTTTTTTTAAGAGGATCAGTCTGAATAAACAAGTACTTTCTATAAGGCAAGGAGCGTTGCTGCTCTGCTGAGCACCTCTGTCTTCCTGCACCAGAGGGGGAAAGGAAAAGATGTGAAAGTGTTTTCATGCTGTACCCCAATATAATTCTTAAGAGAGTTCAACTCTTCATTTGTATTACAGCACACACAAAAAGCCCAGTGACCAACAGGAAAAAAATGTGACAGAATGCATAGCTGTCATCCTAATGTTTCTGTTTTTCCTTTTCACTCCTGATGTGGGATTTTTTCCTATTCCTTTTCCACTTTTGCCTTGAACCTTGGAAGATGAACAGCTAGGCTTTCTCAGTTAACTTTCCCAAATCATCTTGGAGCACTTGGAGGTTTTTCCCTTCACATCCTAATTAAGGGTATATCAGTGTCCCATTGGGACTGAGGCAGTTAACGAACACCATCCGGCAGGTCACTTATAAACTATTTGCCCTGAGATTGAGGGCAAACTCTGGTGAATTCCCAAGGAAAGAATCAAATGAACCTGTTAATGAGTGGAGCATTAGGAGGAAGAAAAAAATAAGGCAGGATCTGAAGTTTTAAGGAAATGTAGGAAATAAAAGTTTGTTTATCTAATGGTTTTACTGGTGTCTATGC
>VYZQ01014094.1:0-20747 GCA_013400655.1 Mystacornis crossleyi | reverse complement strand
GCCAATGCAGGTACCAGACTGCTCAGAGCTAGCTGTTCTCGGCTGTCTCACACTGCTGATCTGACAAACCCTTAGGTTGATGCTATTCAGCCCTTCCCAACTTACGGCCAAAACCTGTAAGACCAGTCTCCTCCTGTCAATGCTGTACCAAGCTCTTACCCTTTCCTGCCGTAAGGTCACTGCAGAAACAACTGTCTTCATCCCATGGAAGTGCAGTGCTTTACTGGTCTTTGGCTGTAGGGCTGAGGGCTTCTAAAATGCAGATACAGCAATTATAAAGTTAAATTACCCCATAGCTAAAAAGACAAAAACATGAAACCACTGTGGCACTGCTATGTTAAAATATTTGATTAAAATACTATTTGGGATATGAATAAGGCTTGAGCAAAATCCTGTAAGGATGCCAGTCCTGACTGCATTCATGTATCACATGAAACCAGGCAGGAGGGTCTCTGACTTCAGCTGCTTTTCTTCACAATATCCCACTTACGTGACCTAATATACAATTTTCTCAGGTGTCCTTGAGAGACACTGATCCAGTAATTTCTGTTCAACTCTAGTATATAAGTTCCTCTAAAGGAAATTTTAGCACCCATAACCTTCCTAAAAGTGAACATACATATTTCATACCCAGGAAAATTAATTAAATTCTTTCATTCATATACTGGGCTCTCCAGCAAATCTGCTCAGACCCTGCCTAATTTGAAACAGTCACTCTTCTTCCATCAATGCTCTTATAACTTGATGTAGCCAGAACACTGATGCCTGTGATTTCTATAAATAATGAACAAGTGCAACTGGGTTATAGTGCNACATATACATATATATAAGTAAAGAACTGTTATTCCTATTCCCCATATCTTTGTCTGAAAGCCCCTTAATTTCAAAAATTATAATAATTTGGAGGGAAGGGGGTTGCATTTTCCATTTCAAGGGAGGCTCCTGCCTTCCTCAGCAGACACCTGTCTTTCAAACTAAGACACATCTACGACTGGTTCTCATGGGCTTCAAAATTACCAGAGGACACCTTTTATCCCTCTCCAGCTTGCACATAAACATAAAAAAATCAGAAAATGAAAGTAAAAATGTGTGCTAAAGGAGAGCTATGCTGTCCCCTCAGTGAGCTCACTCCAGGTGTGCATGATGGTCAATGGACATGGCAGTATCCTGGGACAGATCTTCTCTGCCAAAGATGCTGCTCTTCTGCCTTTTTCCCATAAATTCACCACTTAAGTAAAAAAGTCTTGCAGAATAATATTCCTACGTTGGCCAGATTTGCAGGAGTTTACTGAGCCTCAGTATAGTTTTCCCAAATTAACCAACTCAGCAGCAGTGCCTGTCCCATCCAAGGCAGGAACACGTCCTTGGGAAGGTAGGACATGGAAGGCAGCTACTTCCATCCCTGCAGGGTTACCAAAACCAGCAGCAGCATCACCCAGCCTTCTGCACAGCCAGCTGGCTGTGTACAAGAGCACAGAGGTCCAGCTGAAAGGCCCTTAATATTCGTGACCATGTTTGGGACAACAGTTGCAAGGCCAGCTTAGCCTCCCTTGCTCTCCTCTACTGTCAGAGGGGATCCAGTGAGGATGCAATGACTGGTCTGTCTCGCTGCCTCCCTCCCTTGTGCAGTGCTGGTGGAGAGGGTTGTACTTCATGCACTACTCTTCATTCACAACCCTCATCTCTTCTCTTCCAGCATGTCTGTGTCCCTCCTGGTGTAGTTGTAGCTTGGTCTCCAAAGTAAGCTTGCTGGTGAAGGGAAACTCATCAAGAGGGCAGCACACACAGCAGCCTGACAGACACTGCCTGGGCCTGGTGACTGCTTCACCTTGTGTGGTGTGATGCTTTTAATCCAGCCTTGGTTTCTCATCTTACTGTGGTGCCCAGTCATGGTCCCTGCTGGATTTGGATCCTGCTCTGAGGATGGAGCGGTCAGATCCCACTTCATCACTAGAGACTGAAATGCTACAGTCTCAATTTAGTTCTTCCAGAAATCCTGTCTAACTAACGATGGTTTTATTACTTTAGCATATTCCTCCCTTCCCAGAAGAGACCTTTAAATCTTGGGCCATAAATCATGTATGCCCATGCTTGAGCATTGGGAAAAACAGAGTTAGAGCAGAAGCACACCAGGCACTGAGCTAACCTACCTTCATGCAATTGATGGAGTAGTGCACCTTTTCCTCTAATGTAATGCTAAGCCGTGTTTCTTTTCTACATATTTCTAGAGACACAAGCGAGGAGGAAAATAACCAGGTTTACAGTATGTTTAACAGCTAACTATATATGAAGAAGCACACAGGAAAGCTTTTTACTATATTCTCTAATGCTTTATCTATGCCAGTCATTCAAAAACATGAACAAGAGATTGATGACTACAGTTATCAGTGATCTTTCTGAACTTTCCTTGCCCATACACAGAAGTGGTAGTTCAGTACAACTGAGCACACAGAGACTTACTCAGCTCAACAGCAAAACCTGATGCAGGGATGGCATTATTCCCACCAGGATGAAAATATCCATTTTTTTAAATTAAAAGAGTGCTTGGGAACTTCTAGGAACACCATAAACTAGACAAATGGTGAACCCTTCACAAACAGAGGCTGGAAGAGCTGACAGCTCCTTGTAGGGAGCCATGCTGGTGAGGCACTGAACTGGCAGGGATGTGGCAGCACAGATGTGTCTGTGACACATGGCAGAGGCAGGTGCTCACACCTGCACCAGCTGGATCACAAAGCCATAATAAATAGAAGCAGGGCATCCCAAAGCCTTTGGGAAAATAGGTACTCTTTACAGCTCTTGTGGGTAATGGCAAAGGATAATAGGTTTTTCATTTGTGTCTTTGGGATTTGAAAAAACCCAAAGGCACAGAAGAATTCAGGCTTTTTTAAGGCACTCCAAGCAAACCCACAGCTGGAGATCTGTGGGATGCACACACAACTCCACACACAACTCTGTTTCAGCAGGAAAATGCCATAAACAACTGCCAGTTTGGAGATGCTGTGCTGGGGACAGCTACAAACTGGTTTGTGACTTAGTGCAGTAGGACTACAAACCTCAGTTGAAAACCCACAAATTTAGGCGACTGTACTATCATGTACATGTGCCTCAGTCACCTGCTTTGGGCTCCTGCTATTGCAATAAGGAGAGATCTAATTGAGTCAGTACAGTCAGGCCTTAATTTGCCTCATCCCAATTTAGAGGCAGCAAGCAGATGAAACGATGCCTGACACAAAGGGCCCCTGTCTTTCCACTGCTAGAAAGGGGTGCTGGAGGTGACTGCTGCAGGTTCACAAAAAAGATTTGAAATGAAAATCTCAAAGAACACATATAGATGCATATATATTGCTCTCTTTCTTAGCACTCAGGTGCTAAGAAAGGCACTTTTCCATTCTGCCTGTAGAAATGCACTGAGAATGGTTTGCATGCATAATGCATCTAGATTCCCAAGGGCTGCTAAGTCTCCTCTGGGATTCCTCCCGTGGTAAAACTTTGATGTGTTTGCTCACCTTCAAAACAGGATAAGCAGAGACATCAGACACAGATTGACAACGCAGCCTATTTTTGTTTACATTTGTTTCCTCCCCTCCTTTTCTGCTGCCAGAACAGCCTTTCAGTCCCATCCCCTCAGAATAAGCTGAGTTGAAGTGGGAGTGACAGCTCAAACAGATCGGACTCCTCCACAGACTCTGCAGTGATTTAAAACCTGCTTTCACTGATGCAGCTCCCGTGCAGGTGCTGACAAGTCCTGCAGGCACTGGCTGGCAGAGGTGGCTGTACCTGCCTTCCCTGGAGCCACAGAACACTGAGCAAGGCCATGTCTCTGCATGAAGCACATGTCTGCTCTGATGTCTGCTCTGATGGGATAACCCAAGGCTGCCCTGAGTGAATCCATCATTTCCCATGGCACCCTAATTCCTGCCAAGCATATAACACGCCCTCTGCGAAAGTAGAGCACCACTGGTAAATAATTTTCTTACAAAAAGGGTGTTTATTTTCCTAAAAACACCACTGCAGAAAGCACTACAGTGCTATTTAAAAGGTGAGCAGAGACAGTGCATCGCTAAGGACTGGGCTCCTTCTACAGCAGCTAAGGAGGTGTTCCAACTTCCAGCATTTCATGGTCTATTCATTTTCTGTTTCTACGTCTCTGAGACACCATATATGTGTCACACATGCAGACACCATCTTGCTTAACATCATGTAGACAGCAGTACCAGATCATCTCTCCCTCCAGGAGCTGCAACTCCCACATCCTCAAACTGGCTACGGCAGCACTATGCTGCCGGCTGAGAAAGAAATATGTCTCGGAGAGCATCACATCTGTGCCTGAGTGCACAAGGTGCAGAAGGAATAGGGTAAAGCTGACAGAGACTGCAGCAAAGCAAAGCCTGCAAAGGTCTGCTCTTGATCTGCTTGTGGCTCACACCTAGTCCATACGGATCCCGTTCCAGTGCCAGCACAGGGCACCACAGCCAAGAGGAACCGCTGAAGCCGAGAGCCCAGCTTTAGGAACCCAAAAAGGAATGATCTTTGGTATGCAGAAAATGCAGCTTGATTTTTGTTTCCTGAGAATGACTGATACACTGGGGAAGTGTCATAAGGAAGGAAAAAGGGATGGGAAGTGGATTTAATCACATAATAGCTACTTATGGCCACGAGATGGCATTCCTGCCCCAGAGATGTCCCTCTGCCGTGCCTGCACCCAGCCCAGGACCACACACCCTTCCCAGACTGCTGCACCCTGGGCTGGACTCTGCTGCAGAAATCCCTCAGCTGGTTTGGGTGCAAAATTGTGGCGGTGCTATTCACCACAATTTTTGGGGTATTAACAGGGAAGAAAAAAGAAAAAGTTGCATGGTTACTGTCCATGATTTAAATGATGACTGCTTTTCGGATGCCCTGAGCTCTTGCTTAATACTATCACAATTAGAAGAGAAAAACTCAGCAGGAGGAAATGGAAATGAAAGCCCAGCACTGTTTTACTGGGAGGTCTGAAAGAAAAATTGCTCTTACAAGGGTTGCCTACCGTATGTGCTTCATCAGTGTATCTGCTTTGGATACAGCATGAGTTTACAGTTTCATTCAATAAATGCCCTGTGCATTTACTGTCTGTGGCTGTGACCACTTCTTGAATAGGATGACTTCAATGCCACATACATACTAATCCGTTTCCTTTGGCCGAAGATGCTCCATTGAACCAGCCACAGAGCTGCTCACTTCACAGAACGATTAAATTCAAATATGATTAATCACTTCTATCAAATCTTGTCACCCTGGAAGAAAACACAACTGCAGTGGACTGCCGTTGGTTAAGGCCTGGTCATGATTTTGGACTTCATAAGACCATACCCTGCCCGATTTACAGAAACTTAGTATCTCACAAGCACAGACTACAGAAAAGGAGACAGAAATCCTCTGCCTGAAAATACAGGTTACTAGTTTGTGCCAACATAGTCTACAACCCCCTTTATAAAATTTAGTAGAGAGCAGTGAAATATTTTCTAAATGTAAACAGCAGAAAACAACACAAGGCACCCTTCCAAAATCAGCTAAAAGGAGGAACAAGAAGTGTGAGACCATCTCTTGTTGTGCCACCACTCACATTTTTGCTGTCCTGTATTTTTCTAAGCCAGGATCCAGGACAGGAAGCCCAAATCCAGCCTGACACCTGGGTTTGCTTTGCCTAACTTCTGACAGGTAGAAGCAAAGTCACACTAGCATCTCCTGGGTCAGTGGAATGAGCGGACAATTCCAGCAGGTGACCCACCCAGTCATCCATAAGCTCCTCTCTCCATGAGCATGCCTTGTCCTCCTTGTCCACATAGTGGTAGCAGTATGTTGCTCCCTTTAAGTGCTTCTACACTTAGTTCTGTGGTTTGTTGGGAGATGCAGCACATTCACAAAGCCAGTCACTCTACCTTCATTTCACAGAAGGGACACCTAAAATGTTGAAAAAATACTATCAAGGTTGGTCTTCTCATTTCACCATTCCAGAGCTTTGTCCAGACAGGAGCAGGCACAGTACCAACTCTTTAAAGCATGTTCTCTAACTCCCTACGCCTCTTTGCAGCAATAGCAACGCCCCTCATTAAATAATAACGTGCACTACTTGTACACAGCACTTAATAAATAAACCAACAACTGGGCCTTCTCATATGTCTCATCCCCCGCCTTTCCCTTGGCAAATGTGCAGAACTTACACTAAGGCATGGCTTAATTTTTTTTTAGAACACCCACTATGAGCAATAAACAGCATGACAGAACATATCCCAGAACTTGCATTTTGCAGTCCTCCTCTTAATTAAGCACTATTTCAGATCACTTAATCTCAATCTCATTTCAATGTCCTTTTGGTTTTTACTATCCCCATCTTAAGGTTGCAAGCATAGGAGTGATGAAGCAGACGGGTGTCAATGAAAATTGCCTTGGGCATCATCACGCCTTCTGGAATACTTAAATTTGAATGTATATGCTATCACAGGAATACATCATTCCCAAGTGCATAGGAACACTCAAGAAATTAGACAGCTGGCAAGAAAAGCAGGAAATTTATCTGTGAAAGAGAAGGTGCATGAGCTCAACCCTTACTAGACACCAGAGAATCCATGTGAAAGCAATGCCATGTGTGTTGTAAAACACAGTCAGAGCTTGCACTTACTTGATACTAGAAGAAACCAAGTAAAACCAAGTAAAAGAAACCAAGTAAAAAGGGTAAGCATAAAGAAACAAGCCTTCATTACTCTTCAACACGGCTTCTAGTATAACAGTGTAGTACAGGAGAGCAGGGACTGCACATGAGACCTTTGGGAACATGGCCCCACCTGGGATCACCATCCACAGTCCCAGCAGAGTATTCCTCAGCTGTCCAGGAGGTTCCTCCACAGCAGTATGGCTGGCTGAATGACACTCAGGGTAAGGGAATCCCTACAGGATCTTGCCTTTATTCTGGAGAAAAACTCAGCTGCTTAATCTAAAGCAAAATTTTTGTCCCACAGTGGCTGAGCTGGGTAAGAATCAATCCTGCAGAACAGCTATGAAGGAGTATCAGAAAAGGTTCTGAATTCCTAATTTAAAAGGGTAGTAAGTCACTTGCATGAAGACTTCCCATAATAGATCACATGCTTGCACTTTTCAGTATATTTTTTGCTGTGCTTAATGACTTGTCCACAGCCTCCACTTTCAGAAATGAGAACATCACAGCAAAAATCTCAGAAGCATTATGGAAATACTGTCACACAAAAGGGGATTTTGAAGAGCAGGTCAAACCAAGCTAACAACAGAACCCTTCAGGTGCAAAGTCATGCACAGTCTCATCAGAAAACTGTCTCTTAAGGATGCTAAATAGCTGTAAGTGAAGAAAATTTGTGTCAGGGATTTGGACACCACTTTGTACTCTTCAGCCTTAGACACAGGGGCTAAAAGCAACTGCCCCGAAGTCCCTGTCACTGTCACCTCTTAGCCCAGCAGCATCACAGGCTCAGGGCATCTGCACCATGCTCACAGAGACCAAAGCTGAAGACCTCTCCTGGAAGACATTTTCCCAAAAGATGCCTTGAGGCAGACTGACCCTCTGCTCCGAGCCTTACCCCAGGAACAAGGATTGTACCTCACAAGCAGTGGTGTCTGATTTTGCTGTACCCAGTGAGCTGCTTTAACACATTCCTAAGGCTCCCAGAGGTTTCCTAAGGAGAAAGAGCTGCAGACATCTGCACAGCTGTGAAATGAAGTCATGTGACTGGAAAGGCAATCCAATCAGTGTGGATAATTAAGACAGCTTACATTTAATGCTAAAGGCAATTAGAAGAGTGAGGAGGAGAAAAAAAAGCAAGCAAAAGCAGCTATTTCTTAAAATTTCCTTTTGCTTTGTTTTTTACCCAGCATTATGAGTTTTGCTTACACAGGGCTTAGCCAAGCATGGAAACCTAAATACAAATGTTTGCATAAAACTGTGTAGCCACACAAGACCTACGCCTGACCTTTGCCATGTATGGAAGAGATGTTCCAGGCCTGACAACAACAGCTATACTGAGGGATGCACAACAAGCATTAAACTCTACTCTCACTCACATCAGCATAAACCCCTTTAGTTTAGCAGAGTCAAATTAGTTACATGGAATGTGGAATATTCATTTGGAATTTATGCATCTCAGAAGGACTTTTCTCATTTTACCACAGGGCAGTGTTCATGGCATCTCCCAACAAACCACGGCAGCAAAACACTGATGGCGACAGAACACTCCAACAACACTCCTCTCTGTGCAAAGCCACTGGGCATCACTTCAAACTCCAGGACCTGAGGCAGGGGATTCCTGAATGAAAAGACCAGATTTTTCCCTTCTGCAGACAAAGAAAGCATCCCCACTTGCCAGCCTCCCTTCCCACACGGCTTCTCTCTTTGCTCTTCAGTGCCCATCTCCCAGAAGGAGGTGACTGAACAGCACTGAGGAAGGATGCTGTGCAGGTTGTGTCCCTCTTCATGGTCAGGCAGTGGGCTCTGATGGATGTGGCACACCACTTTGAAACAAAAACTCTGGCTGAGTGATAAGCTTGGAGGTTTGGTGCAGGGATCTGAACAAGGGCAGTCTGTCACAGCAGAGATAAGCAGTAGAGCTGTCAGAGCACGTTGGAACAAATCACGGAGCAGCAGCAGAACAAGCACAAAGATAAAACCAGACACTCTGTCTCCTAGGGAGGTGGCTAAGGGAAAGGGAATGGGAGAGGTTTAGAAGTTTACCAAAGACATGAGTTCACAAGAGTGAATTTCTGGAAAGCGCAAAGGGCTCAAGCCCTTGGTCATGACAAACATAAGACGTGGCATGGAGTCAGATGAGACCCATTGAGTGTCCTTTCTCCAGCACTGCCCTACAGCACATGCTGAAGAAAACTACATGGAAAAAAATTCCAAGCAACGAAGAGTGGTCTTTCCTCCTTCAGAAAACAACAAATTTCATCCTCACTTCTCATTATCTGAGCTACTGCACAACCCTTGCACTGCTCTGCAAGGGGGATATATAACCTCAAAATGAAAACACTTTCAGAGGAGCAGCCAACATCCCTGTCCCTTCATGGCATGTCAAATGCACAGAAAGGTTGGCCAGATTCTTCCCCCACCAGTATTTACTGCTTTTACCTCAAATGGTTCATCTCCATTCAGTTTAGGTACACCCAATTTTCACCACTGTGAGAGAGGCGAGAATGAGACTTATCTGGGTGCCAAACTAAGACCAGGTGAATCTATAGCATTTATTCACAAGGCACATAGTTCCTTGCTGTTGTTTGGGTCTCTTTTATTTTGTTCTGTTTACATCAGAGAAAGGTGATGTAAGATGCTGACCATGAACACTGCTACAAGCACAGGTCACTGTTTAAATATAAATAGTAGCTTCTCTAGAGACTTTAGGACAGGGGGGTTGTGGCTGGATCTTTTGTGCTATTCCCAAACCCCGTGACAACCCTGTTCCCAGACTGCACAAACAGTAGCACTACTAACACAGCTCCTGGAAGGGCATTTTGGAGACATGCAGAGAGCAGACCACATGCCAGTATGCAGGGAAGGGGGGAGGGGTTCTAAACCCCACAACCATCTGCAAGAATACAGTTCCAGCACGAAATGCAGTTAAAATCTTCTCACTGGGATTTGGGATATCTTTTAGAGGCATCTGCATGTTAGGGCATAATACACAAAAGCTTTTTCTTACACAACTTATTAAAAGCACTACTAATAAAACATTGTAAGCCTGATCCGAAATGAACCTTGCTATTTCAGGTCTGGCTTTCTCTAGAACTGTGCTATCCCCTGCATCTGTGCCGAGGCAGATAATCCTCACATGAAGGGATTGGGCTTAAAATGTCAGAAAACCAACATGAAGCCTGAGAAGAAATAGAAGGCCAGTATTTACTGTTGTCCCAAAAAACCACACTCCTTGCACACAACTCATCTGATCACTTGGTATGTGTGGCTGCTAACCCTGCTGCTGCCCTGCCTCTCTCAAGATCTGCAAATAGGATTCAAGCTCCAAAGTCACTAAGATGCTTTCTTCTCAAAAACTGCTTGTTTTGCACCACAAAGATAAAAGAAGAATCTCTCACAGACCCTAGACCAGTGCTTTTGGAAATCCTTCCCTGGCTGGCTATTTGCCTTTAGCCATTAGAGATATGGAACCTAGGCTGGAACCCTTGGCACGGCACTGAGCTGAAGAGCAGCCACCATGACCAGTGTGCTGTGATTTGGGTGCACTAGCTGAGGGCTGGCATTTCAAGGACACATGAATATAGTGAACAATTCCACGAGTTAGGTGAAAAGATGTCCTACAAGGTTGAGTGGCCCCGTAACACTCTCCACCCCAGGACACAGGACTGTCATCGAAAAGTGAAGTCTTCCAGTGAATCTTACTGTTCAAATGTAATTTTTCTCCCCTGATACGAGAAATTAAGTCTTTTGTAGCCTGTAGAGCCTCCAGACAAGGGCAAAGCTGAATTTCAGTTTCAAGGCTGGCAGTTTAAAAATGCTGCCTGTTTCCAGAACTATTCACTGCATATTCTGAGCACGGGTGCTTAATCCACAATTTTTGAACCTCTGAGATATAAAACTTCTGGGATGTACAGAGGTAACTTGCTTCAGTGTTTACACTTTCATAGTGCTGAGGCTCAAAATTCCCAAGTGTTCCTCACCCCCAGGCCAGGCAGCATCCTCTGCCAAAGCATAAAAATCCTGGGATGCTGGGCAGCGAGTAGTCCCTCATGCCTTCACTGAGCTGCTTCCTTTCTTTAGGGGCAGTTTGCTTATTACAAAAAGTACAGAAGCAAACATGGTGTAAATTACCTCAGTGAGGTTGATGTTGGCATCTAAACTAACACCTCAGAAGGCTGTTTTGCCTGGCCATAAATCTTTTGTTTCTGAGGCAGCACTGCTCAAAAATGCACCAAAAACTTCTCTAAGCTGTTTCTATCACTTCCCTCATCACCAGAGTACTTGAGGGCCTTCAAGTCTTGTATTAAGCAAGATGACAAACATGTCACATCTGGTTCATTCTCTCTTTCCTTCTCAAGAGGAGAACTTAGGTACAGTAAATTGCTTTTACAGGGCTTTGGTTTCCTCTGTGCTGCTGTGCCTGGGAGGGGAAGCAAGGTTAAAGAAACACCTCTAGTGCAGAGAGGAAAAAAGGACAAGCTTTTTGTGATGGCCTCTGGTGTCTGTGAAGGTTATTCCAGAGCCTCAGCTTGGCCAGTCTTTGGTTCTGGAATGAAAAGGCCCTAGGGCCCTCTAGGAATACAAATGTCAAACCTACACCCCTCCTAAGCCATTCCCATAGGTATTAGCTCAAGTGCTGGAGGAATCCGAAAGACTTTAAGCCTGGATCACACCTCTACAGCAAGCCAGCGCAGAGAGAGGGGGTGTGTGATGGACTTTCATAACTTTATCACACCGCAGCACTCAGTGTTGGCTGCATTTTCTTGAGGGCTGATGGCTTCGTGCCTAGACACTGTACATTTAATTATAATAAAAGACCCACTCAAATAAAGAGTTCACTCCTGCAGGTCTTATTTTCAAAGCAATTCTCATAAAAATGGTCCTACATCTTGCAGTAAGAAGACCTGTGTATGGAAAGGTAGACCCTTTGAACAAAAGTGGGATGAACAGACCAATCTAAACAAGTACATGTCACACAGGAGAAGTGTGTTTTTTCAGCATGAATAGTAGTAATTTCCACTAAATAAAGCCCAACTTTCACTACTGAAGCAATAAGAATACCTAAAATAGTGACAATTTTAGGTTCTTATGGAAATTTTGCTCCAAGCACAGATCTCCTCCTCCTTCTCTAAGGAAGATTTCAAGGCAATTTGAAAAACAAGCCAAGCAGCAGCACTTTCCCTGATTGGGAATATTGTTTTTGAACCGCTTACTGCAGATTCCTGCTGCTCTGATGCAGTGCATAGCATGAGGCACCAGCAATTTCTGTGCCTCTCTGAGAGGACAGTGACAGAGGGAAGGCAGCCTGTACTCAGTTCGGCTCTCAGTCCTGCCTCCATCCACTGCTCCTGAGCCACCTGCAGTGCTTGTGCACTCCCACGTCCTGCAGCCAGGAGGTTCTGGACTTCCTTTCATGAGCTTGGGAAGTTCCTGGCAAAAGACCACTGAGGACTGGCCACTGGGAATGGGATATGAGCACAATAGCACTGCTCCCTACTCCTGGCTTCATACCACCTTAGCAATTCTCTGGTGTGAAGAAGTGCATTGAGAATTTAAGTGTGAAATCTCTGCAGTCATCCAGAGAAAAATTGTCTCAAATCCATAGTGTTTCAAATTAACTAATCCCACAAATTGGAAAGGAAATAAATCATTCATCATTTTCTCCTTCCAAATAACAAAGACCAATCACTACTGGTAGGTGCTTAACAACATCCAGGTAAGACAAAACAAAGCCAAGTATGGGGTCAAAAGTGGGGATTTGGGGGCAAGGTCAAAGAGGACAGAACAAGACACTGCCCTTGAATGGAACTGGGCCAGAGAGGCCTCAGATAAAGCTTTAACTGAGTCACTTGAAGCTTTTCCCAGGTCCTCCCTTCCACCTCCGGCTGTGGCTGCCAGACTGTGTCCCTGCCAGCTGTTCCCTTTCTTGTATGACTGCCAAAACCCTGACAGTGAGGACAGGATAATCTACCTATACCTGATAGCACCCGTTCAGATGGACACTCAGACAAGTACTTATCTAAGCACATGCTTAACTTCATCCCTATTTAGTAAAGCACTTACGTATAGGCACAAATTTATCTCTCTATGGCTACATGAGACATAAGCCTCTCATTAACATTTTTTTCCACTCGGTCAGGGCTTATGTGCCATTCTTAGCTGCAGGACAACACTCTGCATGTGTGGAAGGGAAGTTTCTCCTCTGCTTCTGAGAGTCCCCTCTGCCCTCACCATGCAGGAGCCAGAGCTATCTGCAGTGACTCAGCAGCGCAGAGATGGAGCAGAGGAGAGCGTGGTGGAGAAACCAAAGAGCAAAGCAAGGCTTACGTTGGCTTTGAGGCTTCAGCCTGGTCTGTCTGCAGTTTCTCCCCACCTTCAACTTCCATGGTGCAGTACACAATGCGGTTGGGGGCCAGCGATTTCAGACCCTGCACCTCCATGATGACAACCTGCAGGCAAAGAAGGAGAAATGTAAGAGGAGCAGCTTCCTTCAGACCTTGCTGTGGCTGCTGAACCCACGGGGTCAGCAAGTGCTGGGGTCCTTCATGTGCTGCTGAATGTTCACGGTGGCAAGTGGGCAGGGACAGTAGCACTGCCCAGGCTGAGTGGGGACCAATGCAGCAAGCCAGATCTATATGGAGACCAGGATTCCCTCTGACTGCACATGGGCTCACTGAAACCCTTGGGTGTCCAGGGCTGTACCAAGCTTCAGGAGATGGGGTTCACAGACATGGTCCTGCCCCATCTGTAAGTGCCTTAATATGTGAAATCCAGAAAAAAAAAGCACACAGCTACTCAGCTTGTGCCAAAAGCATATTTTCCATATTCATCGTAGAATGGTTTGGAGTTGACATTTGAAGATCATCTGGTCCAATCCCCATGTTGTGTAGGGGATATCTTTCAGTAGATCAGGTTGCTCAGAGCCCCATCCAACCTGACCTTCAAAAATGCCAAGGATGAAACACCTGTGTCCCAGTTTTTCCCCGTTCCAGTGTCCTACCACCGTCATCAAAAACATTTTCTTTCTTATACTCAATCTCGATCTACCCTCTTCCAGTTTAAAACTGGTGCCCCTCGTCCTGTCAATCTACAGCTCTCGTAAAAAAAAAAAAAACAAAAACAAAAAAAAACAAAACCTAATCTTTCTTAATCTTGCTTATAGAAAATCTTTCTTATTAAGAAATAACCACCTAAGTTCCTTGCAGGTAATTAATCCTTTTTTCTGTTTTTAAAGGTGATTATTCCCATTAACCACACACCTTAAACATTTCTACAATAAGCACTGTGGGAGTTTCTGTTCATGTTTTATTACAGCTATCTATGCAGTATATACACAGGGGTTTAAAATTCCTCTCCTCAGGTCTTCTGATCTGTCTGGAGCTGAGGATCCTCTCCCTGGCCCACAGAGCTCCACAAACCCTCTGATGAGTGCACATCTTTGGTGTAAAAAAGCTTTCTTGCAGCAGGAGTTTTGTGCACTGAGCAGTGCCCAGACCTGCCAGCTCCTGAAGTCAGTGCTTCACTGGGCTTTGGCTTCCCACCAGATGGGGTTCGGCTGGAGCAAAGCATTTGTGACACCCCGTTGTAAGGGTGTCCCTTCACACACCACTGGACACACTGCACAGCTTCTGCAACAGAGGGGCTACTGCTTTGTGATAGTTCTCTGCTCCTCCTTATGGGAATGCTTGGAAGTCAGGTTTATTTGATGCTGCTCTTAAAGGCACGATCTCTGGTTTCACAGGCCTAGTTTTAATAAGACTGAACTGAATACTATAAAGATGGTTTCAGACACTTAATGGGTTAAATTCTGAGACTGGACAACCAGGGTTGTTAAGTTTTGCATTAGCATGATATGTATAACAAGAGACCCCCCTAGGAAGAGAAAGAAACAGGAAACTACACAAAAATAGAGTATTTTGATTCTTCTGCATCCTACATTTTTTACTCCATCCTGGTAGTTGTTTTGACAATGTAACATAAACCCACTCATTGACAGACAACAAAAATTCTGTACGGGTGAGCTGATGACTCTGCAAAGTAAATATGCCCACAAACAGACCAAAAATGTGTTTGCACAAAATGACTGAGTTGGCTGAAAATGGTTGCTCAGTAACACTGTTCCAGGACTGAGGCAGCCTGTGTCAGAGGCAGCAGCAGCACCCTGCCTTCCCCTGGGCTGCACAGACAAACTGCTCGGCAGAGTGCTGAGCAGAAAGTCAGTGTGCAACAGAGAGCAAAGAGCAACCCAACACAGCACAGTACTTCCACAGAAACTGCAAACCAATCTGTTGGGTGAATTCAAACCCCAGCAATTTTTAACAATTCTTTAAAGAGGAAAGCAATTCTTGCAGGAAAATACAGCAACACCTTTAGCTGGCAATAGTTAGACATGCTGATATTTACAGTGTTGCATTATTGTACTGGTTTGAGGGACAATGCAGGCTCAGGGTTACTGAGCTACACTTGGTAACAAACTGCATGAAGAGGTCAGTTAATGATGCAGATTTTGGAGCCATCTGATATTCATCATCAGGAAATACCAGACAGTGCATATCACACAGATTGTTCCAACAACGTGGTGAGACACCAGAAAGGACACAGTGTTTAAACACAGGCAAAGCTTCCAATAAACAGAGTGATTTCTACTCACCTCTCTCCACCTAACCTAAATTTGAACTGAGCAGAAGTTGGCTGCTGTGCTTTTTAGTCCCATGAACACTGCACACTGTTGTGTGCATGTAGCTTACCTCCAGGGAGAATGACAACACAACATCTGACTTGGAAAGTTGGTTCTCGTTTTCCTCTCCCATGTCAATTATTGAGGTGTTGTGGCTACGTTTCAGCTTCTGCAGCTTGAACTCGGAGCCTCCTTTAGACACAGGCATGCTCTCCAAGTTTGCCATCAGGAGATTGACAGATGACTTCAGCTCTTCAATGTACATGTTCTCCATTTCTTTGGACACAAACTTGGGAAATTTGCGCTCCTTGGATTTGGAAACAAACACAACAGAATGAATGTTTGTGATAATCAACAACCACTTGTTGCAGTGGGAGAATCTTCCAGGAGCATCTGCAGAGGTCTGTGAGCAGGGAACTCCTACAAACCAGATGACAAATTACAGCTTCCCCTGGGTAACGCAGAAATATTATTGCTAGTTTTTCATAGAATTACTACTTGGTACTTGTCCAGCTTTCCTGTATCTTGCACGTACTTGCATTTCACTAACTTTTCTATCTGCAAATGGACTTTTTCCTATAGATATATACTCAATCACAAACACTCCAGGCCAGATCTCCACTGAACTTTGTGACCAACAGCAACTTACTGAGGACTCAGAGGATGCTGACAGTAAGAAATCTGTTTTCCAGTCTCCAAATTGTGCCAGCTCTTTTCAAAACACTTCTGAGCGGTTGTTCCATCAGGTTTCTAGGTGTGAAAGGAGCCCAAAGAGGGAAAATCAGCCATGTGTGGGCAGGAATGTGTGGTCCTCACTGGAAGAAGGGTTAAAACATCCTCTCCACTACTTGCCAAAGCCTGAGCCTCTCCCCAAGAAGACAACTTTTCACTGTGAGACCCTCCAGTTCTGCTTGCTGTCAACAGGAAATTTAAACTCTAAAACTAAAGGTAACAGTGAGGGTAAAATATGATGTTCCCCAAGGCATGTTCTCAGCTTTGAACTGCTGCCCATCACCAGCCTGAGCCCTACACCTTCTGACAGCTCTTCCCATGGCCTGAATCTGCTCAGGATTCAAATGTCTCTCAGTGGGTTATGAGACACTGTGCAAGGTGTAAGACAGTGAGGCAGCATCTACAGCCATGGAACACAAGGCTGACGGGCAAAGAACCTTGGTGGCAATTCACAACATTGTTAAAAGCCATTTGTAAAATGTGTGCTAGAAGAGAAAACAAGGTCATGTTTCTTCTAGAAGACTGTCATCAGGCTGCTGAAAAAGTTCTCTTCTGAACTAGTTTTTGCATCAGTCCTCAACAGCTTACTCACTACAAGCAGAGCTCACAGCAGCAGTCACACCAAGCAGCTGAAGTATAGTCATCTGTTTCCAGACTCAATCTTGGGAAGCAGTTCCCTCATGCAAATTAGACCTGACGTAAGATAAACTATCTAATCAGACTGCTGTATTGCCTGTGCATTATATAAGTTGCAAGTCACCCCTAGGAAAAAAAAAAAGCAACTGTTTTGTAGATTTTGAGAACTACTGTTGAAGCAATGATGTTCAGACATTATTGCTTTTTTACCCTGCTGCCATCTACCTCTCCAGGGACTGCAGTTTTGGCACTGCCCTCGCAAGCCTCTTCAGAAGTGCAGCAAGGACTGAGACATTTCACTGTGTGCCACCAGCAACTTCTCATATTAAGGCTAAAAATGTAGTCTGAAGTGATGCGTAACAGTTTAACTGGGAATATTTAACTGATGTTGGAAATGCAGAGAGGTAGGTGTGGTCTCAAGTCACTCATCAGACTGGAGATAAGGCAGGGGGAAGTCTGGAGTAAGACACTATAAAGAAATGCAGACAACAGCAAGATAAGGGTATTAGTCACCTCCCCATGTACGGGGAGGCAGAGAGAGGATGGGGAATGGGGACATGCATGGAGAGAGGCAGAGTTAAGATATTGAGGAATGACCTGTCCAGCAGGCTGGAGCAGAGTGGGTCCAGCCCCAGACAGACATATCACTCTAGTGTCACCACAAGGTCTCATTTAGTTGCCCCTACACCTGCTTCTCCTTGTCCAGGCCAGGTGACTGGGTGGGGGAAAAGGCACCACAGGACAGCAGAGCACTCACTACTGCAGAGAAAAATGTATGCCCGCCTTGGCATCACTAAGCTCTCATCTGTAATGCTGCTCAATTTAGCTGCTGGAAAAGTACAACATACAGATTGAAAAGCCTGTCCAGATTCAGCTTTAAAACACCTGCTTGACTTGAGCGTGATCCTCAAGCCACCTGGCTCCAAGGCTGGGCTGATGTGCTTTGATGGAGTCAGGCTCAGTGGGGGACCTTGCCTAGTACTGCCCTAGTGCTGCACTGAGCTGCACTGTCCTGGGCACATGGGAAGGCAAAAAGACCCAGAGCCGCGTCCTGGTATCCAGAGGCAGGAAAGCTGGCACGCATAGTGACTTGTGCAAGGTCACCCAGCAGGTCAGACAAAGCTTTGCAGAGTCACTGGTCCTGTAAGACCCCATAGCCTTTGCTGCCTCTGAAGTGAAAATGTCCTAGCCTGACTTTCTTAATTTATTAATGAGGCATTTATTTGCCTTGAGCATGGAATCTCCAAGACAACCACCTCAGGGCTGGTTTCATAAGCACTGTAAGCCTCCCTGTGCAGAAAATCTGTATTAAAAGCTGCAAATTGGAGATAAAAATGGAAATGCTATCCTTTCACTGAGCTGAATTGTGAACCTGCCCTCTGTTACAAGGAAATCAGCCTTTCCCAGAAAGGAGGATACAGAAGACGACTCAAAAGGTCATTTGGATGCCTCCAAAATACGGTATTCATGGATCTGAAAGAACAAGGTTTCTCACAAACAGATGCTGGTGGGACCTGACATTCTGGAGAGAAGGCCTGCAGCAGTAACAGAGATTAAATATCCATAGCTGCCAACTGGAACACAGGTAAGTCCCTTTTACTCTAAACCACCCTCCAAGCTGCACAGTTGTGTTTTGAAGGTTAAATTCTGCACGGGGATATGTCAGGTTACGTTGAGGAGTTGCCTTCTTAACTCTCTCTCAGACAGCCAGCAGTGTCACAGTTTGTTTTCAGCATCCTTGGGGGAAGAATGGAAATGGCAAATTCTCATTTGCAAAAAATAATTAATGAAGCTGCAGCTTCTGCTGGGTGCTACTGAATCATGCATATTGTTGTTCTACATGCCATAAGGAGAAAATGAAATAACAAAACCAAGCAATCTTCTGGCATCCAGGGCCTGGCTACCCACTTCAGAACCAGAGCAGCTGCGCTCACTGCAGAGGCTTATATTTCACTGCAAATAATGTACGTTTTTCTTGACAGGAATAAAGTGGCAAAGGGCCAAATGCTGAACAAAAGAGCTGCAGTCAGTTTGCTGCTTTGCTGCACCATTGATTAGCCATGTGGTCATTGGCCATCTCATTAATTTTATCAGTGAAGTGTGGAAAGCCAGAGCCTATGTTCCCAAGACAAAACAGCAGCAGATGTTTAACAGAGGTGTTAGTGAGGAGGAGCTGTGCAGGCTCCACCAGCACCATTGTAAACGCTTGACTATAAATCAATATGCTCTGCTTTTCACACCACATCAGTGTGGTTGCAAACAGCTCTTATATTACTTTTCTTATAAAAAATCCTAATTTGGGCCCAGGTCAGTGCTGGGAGGACTGCTGCTGAAAGGCAGACCCCTAGACTGAGCTTGTCTCTCTGAATAGATCTTTGTTTTTGACATGTAGTAATGGTTTCTTGATTATCAAGAACAGCCACATAGATCATTCCCAATGACTTCAGCCCCATTACAGGCTTTATCAGTGACTCAGAGCATCTGATTAGAGGCAAGGATAAAACTTGGCCATAGTGATGTCAACTGGATCCTCTCCATATCTATGATCCATTGGAGGCCATGTAAATCTGCACTGTGTGAGGGTGTGATTTGCTCCTAGGGAGATGGCTCCTTATGGAAAGCTCTCTAGGGAGATTTGCTGAGTGCCTGGTTATCAAAGCTGTTTGGAGGTCCCATGCCTGCTGTTCCAAACAGCAGTGATATCTGCAGAGGACAACGCTGGCCTGACTGCTCTCATGCACAGTGTGAACTTGTTTGGGACAATACATCTGAAGGACCTCTATTGAGGTAGCATTTACCTACAGGCAGGAAATTGTGGCTCTCATCAGCCAAGCAAACAACACAAATCCCATTAGGACAATTCCTGGCTCGTTTTTTTACATGCCATCATCCACCTTGTTCTGTAGGATAGAAATGTAACCTCTGAGGATTCACAGGGGATTTTTCAGGAACCTAAACTGTCCCAGCTCATCAGGACATTCCAAGAAATGCATATCACAACAGCTTCATCTTGTTTTGTTTTCAGCTAATAATTTTTAACTGGTAATTACTGTGAGAAGAAACTCATAAGAGAATGACAGGACCTGGGGACTACATCAAACTTCTTGTATACTCCTAAATGAAGAGGTTATTAGTAACAGTAGACTTTTTTTTTTACCTTGGCAATTTGTTCTGCCATTTGGAGACGTCCATCTAACTCACGTCTGATCTGTGCTGCTTGCTCATCAGGGTTGTCCAGCTGTATAAAAACAAAAGCCAAATCAAGGTGAAAAATTAACCAGTGCAGCACCTTTAGGAGCAGTTCAGTTCTTCCAGCTGACCACCTGTGTATGGATGCAAAAAGACTGCAAAGCAAGGATTTTTTCTGCTTCGCTCTAGTCCCATGAGAGAGAAAAGTTTTTCACTAAAGATATCAGTAGAATTTTGTAAACTACAGACACCTGAAAATTGTTTTAAATACAAGTGGAGAAAATATTTTGTATACAGTTGACCAATCACCCCAGAGGGGTGGTTAGGAAATTGACCAATTAAGTTATGAGAAAACTATCCTATAAAAGACCTGTAAAATAATTAAACAGATCAATCCTGCTGCACATCTCCTGTCTGCTGTATCTTTCTCTCCCCGACTCGGCTCGGGAACAGCGATAAACGCAACTACAAGTGGTGACCTTCCGACGTGTACTGAATCCACACCAAGCCCAGCTGTCTGCCTCCACAGCTACCCTCCCCCGCCCACCCAGCCCCGAGTTCCTAACAGGTCTGGCAGAATGGCGCCCAGCACCTCGGGGATCGAGCCTGCCCTGGGTACCTGCAGGGACGTCTTGACCCTGGCGGACTGTTCTGTTCCGGACAGGAGCGTCTGTGAGCTGTTGCCCTGGGGCGTGGAACATGGACTTCCCCTAGAAGCCAGCTCGGTTCTGGATCTGGGGCTGTGGAACGGGCTGGGGCTCATACTCGCCCGAATAGTGCTGTCCAAGGGGCAGCCGTTTCAAGGCTTATTTCATACCT
>VYZQ01014084.1:5727-32964 GCA_013400655.1 Mystacornis crossleyi | reverse complement strand
CCCGGCCGCGGCCGCCGCAAGAATGTGTCCCGACAGGTTCCGGCGGCGGGGCCGGCGGCGGGGGGCTGCGGCCCGCCCAGCGTCCCTCCCGGGGTCCCTCCCGGCCCCCCCGGGCCCGGCTCTGTCCGGGCCGGGGCGACGGACACGCTCCGGCCTGGAGCGGGAACTAACGGGGAGCGCGGGCGGGTGGGGGCCCCCAGAGCCGCTCGTTAAAGTCTCCCGGGAACGCGGTTCAATGGAACAAGAGCGCTCGGATTTTTCGGATGGGGTGCCCTGGTTTGGGGTAAAAAGGGGCGCAGAGCCCGGGAAGCGGAGGGTCAGGGGTCCCGGTGCCGCGAGCTCGGAGCATCTCCCGGCGTTATCCCCGTGCACCGGGGTAAAGCAGCATCGTCTGTGGGGAGTCGGACCCGGAGGGGATGAAGTGGGTTTAAAAGTAAATTAAATTAACTTCTGTTTTCATAATACCGAATTTGAGCTGTGACAAGTGCACGCGAGCATGGATAAGTCCATCAGGACAAGTGTTATGTACTACAGAGTTTTTAACTCTTTTTCTCGTGTATAAAAGACTTGAAAGCCGCTACTGTTAGTTTGTGGTACTAGAAGTACCTGTTAGTAGTTTATTAGTAGTTTGTTGAACATATCTGCCCACAGTACAGCTGGTGGGGGGAGCAATTTTTGGGCCGTATGACGAAAGAAATGGAAAGTCTCTTAGTACCCTGAAGGTTTAAACCGGTTTAATGTTGTCACAGGAAAGATTTAACTTTTTTAGGTCTATAATATGGTCATTCACTTCTAATTGTGTGTTGGTAAGAGATGAAGGTAAAAGAAATAGACTTTAATGAATCAAAGTACGTCTTGGAAGCTCTCAAACTGCTCAGAGTAATTGTCTCTCTCTTTAAAGTTATCGCCGGTAGCTTGTAAGTATTTTTTAGGATGTTACTGGGGAGGCTCAAGGCTCTCTGGTTACCTAGCACAATGTGTGCCAGTTGGTTTCAGTCCTAGTGCCGGCAGTAGGAAGAGTATTTTGGAACAGGGTGGTTCAATTACAAACACAGGTGATAAACCCCTTCGAAGTTACGATTTATCCTACTGGAAATTTGGGAAGTGTGCAGTGTTAGTTTGTAACACGTCGAAAATAAAAGTCACAAAATTGCTTCAAGGGCTTGTTAATTGAGCACAACTTTTGAACTGCCCAATGTTACTGTGAATTCTCTTTTAGTTTTTGTATTTAATGGAACGGTTGAGCGTTTCAGGTTGGAAAAGAGTCTCAAACTGATTAATGAAGAGTGTATTTTTCTTCCGGTGCATAGATGTGGGTTCAGAGCTGGAGGAGGTCGAGGGAAGGATGTTGTGGTCACAATGAGCTGCTTGATCCAAGCAAGATGCTGTGACAGAGCGTGTATAAAGCAGAAAAGGGTTATGAAGAGGTTAAAGCAAGTTCTGCATTTCATATTTTGTCATCCTAAAAGATCAAGGAGATATGTTGCAATGCAGTTTAAACCTTAGAACCAGTGAATATACTTCTTGAGAATGAGTAGTGGAGTGATTATGAGTATGATTTTAGCTGGATTTAGGAAATGGTGTTAATTGATTGATCAGAACACGCTCCAGTGTACCCTTTTTTTTTTTTTTTTCCTAGATAGATACAGATAAGTTTATCCCGTGGACAAGTGCTCTGGCTCAGAGTACAAGTACAACTGATGAGATAAAGGGAAAGGTCTGAACGCAGCGAGAGAACCACAAATATGCATTTATGATGAGGGTGTGTTAGAGCGAGGAGTTTCTTACAACTGCTCTGCTTTTAGCAGCGCAGCCGCCCCGCGGGTGCAGTCCAGCCCCAGGTTGAACCGGGGCCAGTCCCTTCTCCTCTGAATCGCATTCCTGGGTGCCTCGGGGGCTTGTGGCTGGCGATGCCAGCCTCGGGAGGCATCGCTGATGGGCGCTGGGCAGCACAGAGGTTCTGAGAGAAGCCGAGGCTGGCGAGGTCTGGGGAGTCCGCGGGGTTTCTGACACAGAGAATTTGGTTTGTTGGAGTTCAAGAGGCAGAGTCTGCGTGCACCGATTAAAAAAAAGCGAAATTACGTTTGGAAACCCAGTGACTGAAGTTTTTTGTGGTGTGATTTTTTTTTTTTTCCCTGCTGTATTTTCTCCCCGAGTTATGTCATCAGACTGTCCCCACACCATGTGTTAAAGTTGTGGCTTGCACCACCATTGCAGTTAATTCCTTTGTTTCCATATTCTTGTAAAAAAAAAAAAAAAAAAAGTGAAACAAAACTCTGAAAGCCCCCACATCGCGAGCGAGTGTGAGTGGGTAATACAAACTCAGCCCACGGTGTGAGCCGATAAGGTAAACTCTACTCTGATAACTCATTCGAGTAATTTCTTTTCATTTACGCGTATCTTGGGACAGGGAATATTTTCTTTTGAGTATTTAAGTGCTGCCTGTTCCAGTTTTCGCCCCTGCGGGTGTGTTTGCACCAGCAGCTCCAGCCACAGTGATCCCCACGTGCTCAGTTCAGGCAGTCGTGTGCTCCTCTTTTCCTTGTGGCCCCGCTCACGCCAGCTCTGACGTGGCCACAGCTCCATGGGGAGCTGATCGTGTTGGAATAAACTCAGCTTCTCCCTTATTCCTTCCCAAAGGGGAGGAGAAATGAGTTTTGACGGGGTGAGTGCGCTGTGTTTGCTGTGGGTCTTTAGGAGAGGCTCCTGCTGACTCAAGGGACGTGTGGCAACTGGCCCTGGGGAAAGGTGGGACTGGTTCTTTCAGCAGTTTATATCGGCTTAAAATGATAGTGAAACTATGCTTAACTTGCAGGCCTCTGCCACAGGATCTCTGAGTGTTTTATATGTTGGTTGTAGCTGTTAAAAATGAAAGAAATGAATTTTTGACAGTGAATTCCAAGGCCTGTTGCTGGAGCTCATCCCACAGCCCCTGAGGAGCTGACTTGTGTGAAGGACTAAACCCAGTCTTTGAATGTATATTAAATAATGTATAATCAAAAACTATATTAAATGATGTATAATCGATTAAGAGATGCTTTGTAACCATTGCAGAAGGATGGCATCTCCTGCTAAGGAGTTAATAGAGATATAAAACAAAAAAAAAGCATCACTTCATGCCGGAAATATTTAAGCTGTAGTATGTTTCTTTCCCGTCTTTACATAACACACTGTCCTTTTCACAATAAACCAACCCAAATGTGCATACAGATTAGTAATGTAGTAGAAAAATCACTGGAGCATAAAACCTAAAACCTCGAGGCTGGTTGTCCTGTGGTTCACTATCATCTGCAGCGTTCAAATAGAGCAAAGTTGGCTCTTCGTTGGCAATAGGCGAGGGTGAAAACCTGTAATTAAAGCAGTTCATCAGCTGTCAGGTACCAAATCTGATTAAACATGGGATTAATTTAGCTAATACAGTCGTTTGGAATTACCCAATAATGTGCGTGTACTAATAAAATGGCATTTTTGCACTGCAGCAAGTGCAATTAGGAGTTTTTATTCACCTCCCGGATTTTGCTTTCCACAATGGAGCGACTGTAAAACTGAAAGACTTCCTGGAATTTGGTAGCAACAAGAAGAATGTTAGTAGTCTGATAAATAGCTCTTTTGCCCTAAAAAACGTTATATAATCAAAACTCAAACGTTCTTCATGCTTAAATGTGAACTGACTGTAATCCAGTTGTGTTTGCTGGGAAGTGTGATACAAAACGTGGGATTTGCTGATTTTTTCTTTTTCCCTCCCAGAACTTTTTCCTTCCAGTGATCCCAGGGATAACTCTAATAAGACAGCGACTAAATTATCGAAGGGGGATGGAAAAGATGCTTTATGAAAATAGTTTTGAACTTCAGAGCTGGTACTAGCAGGTTTTAGGAATAGAAATCAGACTTGGCTTCTTTTTGTAGCAATTTTAATTTTCTTTTTGTAACTGGTAGGAGGTGCCACGGTGGATGTGCTGTGCTGAGTGCTCTGGGAGGGATGGATCCCTACATCCACCTCTTGCAGCTCTTCCAGCTGCCCCCGGGATATTCTGACTTAACTCAAATGGATTCAACCAAAGTTCCTTAACGTGTGCATCATCCTCATAAATGTCCTCTCCTCCTTGGAATCTTCCCCCTTTATTGGCTTTCCAAACAAAACTCTGGAATGTGTTGCTGCAAGATGATTGTGTGGTGCTGGGGGCAGGGGGAGGACTTTGAATTCGCAGCTTTGCAGGGTGTAATTTGAATATTCCGGTGGCAGAGCTGTCTGAACAGCCCCTTCTCCCCGCCGTCTGTTCTCACCCGTGCACTGTGCTCTGAATCGTGCCAGCACAATTGTTGTTTGTGGTTGGGAGATGAATGGGATTGGGAAACTGGTCTAGAATGGGGATATTGTGCTTCTGGTGGGATTTTCTGGCATTGTTGTGCTTCCTGGTGTCGTTACCGTGCAGCTGCACAAGGAGAGGTGGCACGGCAGGAAAGGGGGCTCTGCAGCACTGGGATCCAGTGGGGGAGGTGGGAGCAGAGGAGCTAAAACTGCTGAACTGGCAGGTTGGACAAGGCTTGGAGCAACTTGGGCTCGTGGAAGGTGTCCCTGCCCATGGCAGGGGGTGGCATGAGATGGACTTTAGGTCCCTTCCAACCCAAACCATTCCATGGTTCTCTGATTCTGTACTGCAGAGCAGTGTTGTCAAGAAGGGGAATTTTCTCATCATACGTCTCTGAGGTTGTAGGTTAAGATTTTTCGTTTTTTCTGAAGCATCTGACCTTTGTTTATAAAATTTTCAACAGCACAGTTACCTTTTGGTATCTGTAACTAAAAATGGTTGGCAGCCTGGAGCCTTGATCTGACTTTCACACTGGTACACAGGTTATATAGTTTTATATGGAAATGTGTTTCACAGAATCATTTAGGTTGGAAAAGACCTCTAAGGTCGAGTCCAGCTTTTGAGGAGATCCCCACCCACTTGACCAGACCAGAGCACTGAGAGCCACGTGCAGTCATTCCTTGAACACCTCCAGGGATGGTGAAAATGAAAGAGAAATATTTCATTCTGTACAAAAGGCAGTGGCCTGGCCTTGTTTTGAAGTGTAGAAGTGCTGGTGAACCCCAGCAGGAGTTGGTGAGTGGCCAAAGTGCAGGTGAAGTCAGGAGTGTGGTCGTGTCTGTGCACTTATCACGTGTGTTATCTGCTGGGTATGTAGAGAGTAAACTGATGAGGCTGAACGTTCAGGCCAGCTTGTCATTAGCAATTGTTTCAGGAACTGACTGAAACGAACTCTCAGATCCAGCTTTGAGCTGTGCAGTAATAGCAGGGGCCAATGGACACGCAGTGAAACCCCCAGTAACTGCTGTTTGCAAAGCCAGCAGTGCTTCAGCGGTGTTTAAAATGTGAATGTCCAGCTTGAGGTACTTTATTTTACTGTGTTGTGTAGCTCTGGGGCATCTGCGAGGTGAATATCACTTAACCAGACTGAGCAATGTCTGTTTTCATAAATACACTCTGTAAATTGTTCTCCATTCCCTTCCATCACTTGCCCCTTCAGTATTTGGAGAGGTTTTATGGTTGCTTTGTGAATAACTGGAAAGAATTTGGGGTCACCTTACGAAGTTTATGAAACTGATGTGCTGAAGAAACACAATTGACCCTAAAAGCGGGTTTGAGTTGTGGTGAGGGTCAGGAGGTTTGGCAAACAGAGGGAAGGTGGACAGTGGTTCCTGTCAATGCCCGGACAAGGTGAAGATAGGGAAGAGAGAGATTCAGAGACAATCCTAAAAAGTTCCCAAATGCTGGAGCTTCCATTCCCGTTCAGAAAATCTGACACTACATCCAGTTGTTTCAGTCCCTCATTGTCTGGAGGCCTGATGGGTTTTGTGTGTGAGGATTCACTCAGCAGAAGAATCGGTGAGTTTGGATAGGAGCACTGGGGGTGATTGGGGAATAATCAGCTGCAGAGTTCAGAGCTTCTCTTAACTGAGAGTTTTCTGCCTTTGCAGCAAGCATCCTGCAGTGTGAGGTGTTTAAATCCTTACTACTTGGGGCAGAACAGGGCTATCTAGACTTTAACTCAGTTCCTTTTTGACTTGATTTGTTTTTGTACTCAGCAAGAAATCCAACGGTCTAGTTGTATGCGGTGTGAAGAAATACTTGTGTTTCATTTAAAGTTTACTCTGTTTTCAGTTTAGGAATGGGGAGGTCTGGTAATATTTGAGTATGTTTTGTTTCTTAGGGAGGAAAAAAGGCAGCTTTCCTTGGAATGTGTATTCCTATTAAAGCAGATTTACTGAGGAATTTATAATTACGGTTTCTAATAGTCTTGGTTTTATCTCATAAGTAAATGCTGCAGAGCCCAGGAATCTGATTTAGGTTAAACTTGTGAAAAGAGTCAGATGTTCTGGTGGTGGGAGAGGGGCCGGGTGAGCCTCGTGGAGGCAGTGCCAGCTTTCAGTGTCAGCCCTTGGGGCTGGCAGGGACCTCTGGAGATGACAGAACCAGCGGGTGCTGGGGCTGTGCCCAGCTGGGTCTCACTGTCCTCACGGAGACTCCACAACCTCCCTGGGCCAGTGCTTGGCTGTCTTCATGGATAAGATAATTCAGATGGAATTTGATGTGGTTTAATTGGTGCCCACTGCCTCTGGTCCTGTCACGGGGCACGCTGAGAGGAGCCTCTCATTGCCTCCCATCAGGAATTTCCACACATGGATGAGACCTCCCTGAGCCTTCTCCAGGCTGAACAGACCCAGCTCTCGCAGCCTTTCCTGGTGTGAAAGATGCTCCAGGCCCTTCATCTTCCCGGCCCTAAATCCGTGTTGTTTGTGACTTCTGAAGAGCTGCTGCTGTTCCTATGTTTGTGAGTCCCCACACCAGGAATTTTAGAGTTACATTGTAGTCGCTTTCTTACTGGGGCCTCAGTCAGATTTTTCCTCTGGAATATAGGGATTTATTTTCCTGTGATTTATCTGAGATTTTCCTGGACACTAAGTTGTATCCTATTAACTTTGCTGAGGTTCTCTACTAGGATCAGACCCCATTGGGAGGTGTGACTATCTTGCTGCTCCTTTACAAAGAAGTTTATGCTTGTTTGTCACCAGCGTATGCCTTTGAAAGTGACATTTTGGGCATTCCAGGAGTTCTGTGCTCCAGCCACCCTCGGCATCTTCAGCAGTTTTCAGCTCCTGCGTGCGTGTCAGAGAAGGAATTCCCATCATCTCTTGTCTGCAAGTGGGTTTGTGTGAGCGTGAGCAGGCGTGCAGGTCTCACCTGGGAGTAAATCCTTTCTAAAGGAGACAAAAAAATCCGTAACACTTTGTTTTAATTTTAGGACCCCTGAATTCTTGCAGGGACCATGTGCCTCCTTTGGAAACTTGAACCACGCCTGGAACCAAGTTGCTCTTTAATCAGATGGGGAAATCATTTGATTTATTTTGTGGCCTGAAAGAGTTGAGTGTAAGCTTCAGTAATTCAGTTATTTGCTGCTACTTAAGTGCAAACGGTGCTTTTGGAGGTGTGGTGGTGAGAAGGATTACGGTGGGTAGAGCACGCTTGGGTGCTCCTTGCTGTGCAGGTATTTTGGTACATACAATTCCAAAAGAATTCCTGCAGGAAGATTTAGTGCAGCTGAGCCAGGCAGTCCCCTGAACCAGGGAGTGAGTCTGTAGCAAACTGTCAGAATTTGAAAGAATTATTATAGAAATACTCTCCTAAACTTCCTGATTCTCGTCAACCTTTGCCTGTCACAGAGAAGAGGTTGATTAATCCATATTTAGCCATCCTTAAATTTTAGGTAACTTGGGAGTTCTAGAGCAGTTCCACCACTGATTCCTTCATTGCTGTCTCCCAGTTCCATTTTGATTTTAGCTCTGCAGAGCAGCAAGGAATCTTTTCTTCACATTTGACCATTAAATGATTGCCTTAAGTTCCCACTGATCCCCTGAGAGTTGTGTGCGAAGACAACTTTTAGAAGAACTTGCTTAACGCTTTGAAAACCTGTTTTTATGAACAACTGGCCTCTGTTTCCCTGAGGAATCCCTTCCAGGGGCAGTGGCTGTCCCAGGTTTACCTGAACGTGCTGCTCTTGTCCCTGATCAGTCGGACCCTTTGAAGCTTTAGAGGCCTCAGACTCACCAGAGCTCTGTAGCTGTGCCCTTTATTTAAGGAGTGCTCTTTATTAAACACCATCTGTGGTCTGAAGAACAGAGTTTTATCATCAAACACGCCTGAGTTAGCAGTAGAAAGCAAAGTGATGGCAGGAAGCATCAATATTCCTCCGATTTGGTGGTGATAAGAACATATCTTCTCCTGGGAGTAAAGGCAGGGAGGGGAGGCGGTCTGGGGGCTGGAGATGCTGCGTGTCGTGCTGGGGGTTGCTGGGCTGGGTCAGGTCTCAGGAGCACAGCCTGTACATCCCAGGTTTCTAATGAAATCCTGAACCCGAGACATGTGCTGGAAGTCTGTCAGAATGCCCTTTATTCTTCACCCTCCACATTGTGGTGCAGCCTCAAAAGAAAGAAGGGCCTGTATCTCGCATTGCTGCTGTTGCTTTTCTTGCTCACAGGAAATGTAAGAGGTGACAAAAATAACCCCATCAGAAAAAAGGGTGCAAACCTGAAAAGGCTGAGAAATGTTGTTCTGAGGCAGCAGTAAACTGCAGGTCGGGTGGATTCTGTGTGTCCCTGAATTTGGATGGTGCTTTGTACCGAAGGAACTGTCTGATTACCTCTGTTTCTGGGGAACTTTGAATTTTGAAACAGCACAGGTGTTTTAAAGGGGTTGAGAAATAGGTGTTTTAAAGGGGTTGAGAAATAGGTGTTTTAAAGGGGTTGAGAAATAGGTGTTTTAAAGGGGTTAATAAATAGGTGTTTTAAAGGGGTTAATAAATAGGTGTTTTAAAGGGGTTAATAAATATGTGTTTTAAAGGGGTTGATAAATAAGTGTTTTAAAGGGGTTGATAAATAGCTGTTCCTGATGTTCTTTGCTCACTTGGTATTTGGGTTTCTTTGACCATTTCAAGGCCAGGCTGGACGGGGCTTGGAGCAGCCTGGTCTGTTGGAAGGTGTCCCTGCCCGTGGCAGGGGGTGGGATGAGGTGACCTTTGAGGTCCTTCCCAGCCCAGCCGGTCTGGGATTCTGTGATTCCATGATTCTGTGTTCGTGTACCTGCAGCTCTGGCAGCCTGCCTGCTGCTCTGCCTTGTCCACAGTGGTATTTTAGGGGTATTTTTACATTCTTTGGTTTTTATCTGGAGTTTACAACTGCGTAGGAGAGATGTCTCAGTAAGTCATTACTGGTCCGTTCCTTGAAGTGACAATTCCTAAATAATGTTGTTCTCTCCTTCTGAGATGTGTAAAATTGGATGCAAACAAGATCCAGGATTTATACTGCCTGTCTACATTTATAAAAGTCCTCTTTGAGCTGTGAATGGGGATGACTGAAACACAGCCAGGAAGGCTTTATTTGATATTTGGATGAATGCCATAAATAGAATTCAGCTAACACATGCCTCTGTCAGTTGTTGAAATTCAACTTTAAAGGGATTAATTTCTCAACTCTACCCTGCTGTGCAGAATCCTGAATATTGAGATTAGCAGCTTTTCTGAAGGTTGTGGGATATTCTGCAGGAGCTGGTTACGAATTGCTTGCAAAATTGCCTACTTAATACTGCCATTTTTGGTAGTAATACTTGTCCTTTAAAAAATTACAAGAAACAACTTTTAGCTTTCATTTTTATTTTTAAGTAAAAGAAATAATGATACTGCGGATATGTTTAAGGCTGGGTTGGATGGGACGTGGAGCAGCCTGCTCTAGTGGAAGATGTCCATGGCAGGAGGGTGGAATGAGAGGGACTTTAAGGTCACTTCCCACCCAAACCAGTCTGGGATTCTGTGATATTAGACTTGTGATCAAATGTTAATTACTTTAATCATTAATAATATATTACTGGCCATCATTCTCTAAAACAACAGCCTTTCAGAAAACCCCTCTCTCTCCCTCACTAACACGCTATAATGTGCATTTCAGGGAGTAGCTGCGTTTGCGGGCCAGCTTTGAATTTTAGTACCCAGTGCTACGTCATCAACACGGAGCACTCGGATCCTCTGGGGATCCTCCAGAGTGGAGCTGCACCGACATCAGCTCTTTAATCCCGGAGTTTTCTAGCACAGGCAGCACCGCAGCATCTGCCTTTCCCTCGGCGCGCGTGAAGCCTGTTGATTTAGGGTTTGCTGCTTTTGTCTGAAGCCAGGGGGAACTGGAAGGAAGATTTTCTGTTTGGCTGTGTAAAACATCCTTGTATACACTGCAGTCCCTTTGAAAACCTGCCACTGTTGCTGTAGCAGCAACCCAGCCCTGCCAGGGCTGACAATAACAGGAGGGCTGGCGGGAGGACCTGCTCCCAGTCCTTCCCTGCTGCCCCGTGAGCACGGCGGGGCAGATAGAGGGAACGGTGCTCTGCAGTTGGTTCCCTCTGTCCGGACAGCGCGGTGACTCTCTGGGGACAGACTGCATCCGAGGGCTGCGTGGAAATCCACGGGCAGTGTTGGGCAATTAGGCAGAACGTGCTAATTAGTCTCTACGTGTTTGAGGTTGCACGCTCGATTTGTGTTGAGTCGTTTGTTGAATTGGGTTGTGAGACGTACTCAAAAATAGGAAATAAAGGTGATGTTTTAGTAAGTGGAAGCGGGTGGATTTGGCACTGGGTAAGATGGATAGGACCGAGAGCCTTGTGAGTTACAATTTTACTACAACTCAGCTTCAGCTCTTGCAAAAATAGGAGTATTTAGACCAGTAACTCTGTAAAATATTTCGGGGTGTCTGCATCAAGACTGTAATGTAGTGTCTGTTGTCCTCCTGCTCAGCCTCGCTGCCTGTGGGCTGCTTCTTGCTCTCTGGCTTTTGCAATGCAGTTATATCACAGAATGTCACAAGTGTCACACAATCCTAGGGTGGTTTGGGTGGGAAGGGACCTTAAAGCTCATCCAGTCCCACCCCTGCCATGGGCAGGGACACCTCCCACTGTCCCAGGTTGCTCCAAGCCCTGTCCAGCCTGGCCTGGGGCACTGCCAGGGATCCAGGGGCAGCCACAGCTGCTCTGGGCACCCCGTGCCAGGGCCTGCCCACCCTCAAAGGGAAGAATTCCTTCCCAATATCCCATCTAAATCTATATCCCTGTGGTTTAGTGGGTCTGGGTAGTGCTGTGTTAACAGTTGGTCTTGATGTTCTCAAAGGTCTTCCCCAGCCTTAGTGATTCTGTGACTCTTTGAACAGTCACTGTATTTTATCTATTCTATGTATGCTCAAGCAGGTCCTTCCTTTTTGGTCTGTATGAAACCTAAACCTGTTTTCAGGACTGTTTGTCTTGTTTTCCCTGCTGCCAAGCTTCTGACGTTGAGTCAGTGAAGTTGCAAAGACGTTAGGAAATACAGGAGTGTGATAGTCTGTAATATGTCCTAAATCCTCTTTTGACAGATACAGAACAAAAGCTGATTTACTCTTTGTCGTGTGTTCTTCTAAATCTTTTTTCTTGTAACTTTATAACATAAAAATCTCTGCTGGCCTTTCAGCAGAGCTGCCGTGGCCTGCAGTTCTCATGGGTGATTCTCACTCCTGCAAGTGAGAGTTTGACTCTCCTAAGGAGTACTCAGAAAAGCCAACCAACCAAAAAAAAAAAAAAAAGAAAAAGCCCAAACCCCAAGAACAACAAACCCTCGGCACTGAAGTTGGAAGTGTGTTAGTGGTCACTGATCTGTCTGGGCTCTGCCTGTCTCCATCTGTTTCTGTTCTGGTTTATGCACTGGGCACTGTCTCTCTCCTGGTTGCCTTTCTCAGACTCTCAGAGCTTCCTCTGTTGAGCTTCTTACTGAATCCTTGTTATCCTTCTTTGGCTTCCATCCATGCAGTCCCTGTGCCAGTCCCTGTGCCAGCCCTGTTATCAGCAGTGCCATCTCAACGTTTAAAACATTCCGGGGGCTGGGGGCAGATTCCCTGCCGTTCCCTGTCAGGGCTGTGGCTGGGCTATCTCACAGCAGCTGGAGGTTTTGTGTGCTCACTCTCGGACTAAAAGGTCCTGAGCTGTTGTATTTCCACCACAGGAGCTGCTCCTGTGGCTCCTGAGGTCCCTGCTCCTGCTTTAGCCTTGAGGAAGGGAGAGCAGTCGTGCTGTGAGTTGTGGACTCTCTCTAGTGGGGTGGCCTAAGGTTTCTTAAAAGGATCCTTAATTCTGTTCGGGGTTTTGTTGGGATACTGGGAAGAAATTCTTCCCTGTGAGAGCAGTGGGGCCCTGGCACAGGGTGCCCGGAGAAGCTGTGGCTGCCCCTGGATCCCATGGAAGTGTCCAAGGCCAGGCTGGAGGGGGCTTGGAGCAGCCTGGGACAGTGGAAGGTGTCCCTGCTCATGGCTGGGGGTTTAATGAGATGGGCTTTGAGGTCCCTTCGCACCCAAACCATTCCATGATTCTGTGATTCTCTGAATTCTCTGTGTAATAACCAAACTCAGTCAATGCTGTTCCTGGGGCCTGCAGGAGAACCGGTTTGTCTTGGGGTGAAGAGCTGGAGGGTTCCTCAGCCAGCTCCTACAGGCTCTTCCTGATGGGCAAAATAATCTGCTTCCAAGTATTCCCACACTCAAGCTTTTGTGTACAGAAAAACCCAAGAGGGTCATGTAATATGAACGTTTTTTAACAGAGCAAATCTTTGATTAGATTTTAAATATTTAGAGCTCCTCCAGTCCCCCATCATTCCCTAAAAACTCTCTGTGAACTACTGTGGTGGAATCAGTGGCCTCCAATAAGCTCAGCCACTAAGCTGTGGTGTTTATCATGGACACTGAAATTCTGAGTAGAACTGAACTTCAAGATAAACAGATTCACCAACCACAAGGTCTTCTGGCAGAGGCCTGGATTTTTTAGGCCTAGAATAGATTCTGGTTTTAGCATCCCTTACCCACAAAAGTTTGTGAAAGATGTTAAGTCACATGTATTGTTCTATTAAAATGAAGTGGCCTTTGGAGTGAGGACTGCCAGTCTGACATTTGGAGCCTTGGTAATTCAGGTTTAGCCCTAAACTGTCTTAGATTAGCATCATAAGACCTTTATATATGCGTGTGGGTGCTCTGAAACTGAATTTGCATCCCTTGGTGGGGCTGAGGTGCAATATGGACGCTATTATTTTTCCTTTATAGTTTCTTTAATTTGCTGAGCACGTGTGCTCACTTCACTGACCTCCCCCGTGTAGCAGAGGCTACTTGCTGCTTCATGATTTCTAATTGTTTTTTAATCTCAGTTCCATATAAACAACTCTCTTGGCCTGTTTGCTTGCTTGTTTTTTTTTGATCAGCTTAGTGAACATCATTAGAAGAGATTTCTGCTCCGATGCCGCCAGCTGATTAGAGGAGGACACCAAGGTTTTGTCTAATCTCTGGTGTGACTGTCATGTGCTGCAGCAAGGAAATGGCTTTGGAAGAAACGGCCAAATCTGTGCGGGTATTAAACCATGGTGAGGAGACGAGTATCAGTGGGGATCAAATGGGCAGCCATTCAGTGCAGGGAGCTTATTAAAAGACAAGGATTAACTTGGCTGCTGTTTATGAGGTCATGCAAGTGGTAAGGGATTTCCAGGATGTACCTTTCCTTAAGGGCAAAAAATGTCAGCAGCCAGTGGAAAATGCCCCATCTCTGCCTCCAGTGCTGATCATTGGGGTGGTTCTCATCTTCCCCCATGTGCGGATCTGGCTCTTCACGGGATTTCCGTGGAGCAGGAAATCTGTTAGTGCAGGGGTGGGGATCAAAGGGTGCTGGAGGAGCCCCTGGCATTCCGGGGGGTGAAGTCCCAGGAGCAGGTCACAGTGGTGGAACAGACACGGGAGAGCTGGGGCTGGGTTCCAACCACCTCCTCAACCTGGAGAAACAGTGGTGGAGCTGGAGCTGCAGCCAGGAGCCTCTGCATTAGTTATGGCCTCATTTGCCTGCAGGTCAGAGCAAATTTCTCCATCAGGTTTGTGACTTGGCATCCAGCTGTGGCACTTCTGGGTAACGTGGCTTGGCTTTTGATATGGAATAGCAAAGCTTAGGGGTATCTTTTCTATGGAAAGAAAATTCCATAGTGTTTAAGGTGTTTGGAGGTCCTGGCAAAGTGAGGATGCCTGAATTCCTCGTGGATGAGCTGCTGTTGTTTTAAACATTGGAAGTGGGTATTCTCTGCTCTTTTCCATGTCTCTATGCTCCCACCATCACCAGGTGCTGAATTACAGGCAGCAGCAATTTGGTCAGCCAACCAGAAGGATCTCCATTCAATTTGCATCACAAAAGTTTGAGGACAGAGAGTTTCTTTAACACCCTGAGCCAGTCCTAGCACAGCTCGAGATACCGGGCCCTAAATTTCTAGGAATCACAGTTTTTAATCCGTGCAGCTGAAATATCTGTGTAGGTGCAGCCAGAAAGTCATGGAGGATTCACGGCCCAGAAGAGTCTCCCAGGTGCCACGTGTGACACAACAGTGGATCCTTGTGTACTTGGTTTGCTGCTTTACAGCACACTTTTTCCACGAGGAGGGAGAGCACTCTCCACGCTGGGAATAGCTACTCTTTGGGAAAAGCAGGGCTTTGTATGGGACGTGTCCAAGGTGCAGTGACTCCTCACAGGATCTTGGAGTTCTCTCAGCGTTCCCACACTGGAAGCGGTTGTGTCGTGTTCTCTCTGCTCCCGTAAGCTTTAACTGCTCTGTTCCTAAGAAGGAAATTTAAATGGGATCACAGCACGGTAGTGAGGGGGGAGGAACGTGCTGTTGCAGCTCACAAGGTGTGCTGTGTTTCTGAAAGGTCCCTTGGTGCTGTGAGGATGAGTTAGGAATTCCAGAGGTGTTTGCTGCTGGTGGGTGTGGGAGAAGGTTGAGCACTTGGACCTTGCTGCAGGCCCAGGTCTGTAGCTCAGCCTGGTTAGGTTGTGTGTAGAAATCCAGAAACATTCCTAGGAAAGGGCAAACGGGTGTGTGCTGAGGGGAAGTGAGTAACTAGGAAGTGAAGGAGGTTGCAGAATTTGGTTTGCCATCACGAACCAGGTTTTTTGTACTGCTGCTGCAGCATCACATCAGCTTCACACACTGGGTTTTGTACCTTCTCGGCGTTTTTTCCCCTAAATCTTTCAAAGGCCTCTCCTCTCTTCCCCCTCAAAGACAGGGATCTTGTCACCAGCTGCTGGGACTGAGCCAGGTCCGCGTTGACCCAAGGATGTATTTGGTGTGGACTGGTGGTCATGTGTCCGGCCCTGCCACAGACACCTTTTGTGTGGTTGTTTTAACTTGAAATGACCCAATTCCAGAGAATCCTGGAATGGTTTGGGTTGAAAGAGACCTTAAAGCTCATCCAGTGCCACCCTCTGCCATGGGCAGGGACACCTTCCACTAGCCCAGGGTGCTCCAAGCCCCATCCAACCTGGCTTTGGGCACTGCCAGGGATCCAGGGGCAGCCACAGCTTCCCTGGGCACCCTGTGCCAGGGCCTGCCCACCCTCCCAGGGCACAATTCCTTCCTAAATTTCTTGCTTATGTTTTACTAATAGATAAATTCAGAATGTTCTGTGCAGGTTCAAGTAGTACACGTGGACAAAATCTTCTCCTTCCCGATTCCAGGTGCTGGATCCTGATCCGATGTTTGGTGCAGTTCTGGCCCATATAACCACGTGAAATAGAATTTTCTGGACTGTCAGTACAACTGGCAGGAAGATCAAAGTTCCAAGCAGCTGATCTCAGATGAGAGATTATGAGGGCAGGATAATCGGATAAAGGGCAGTTGAAGAAATTTGACACTTAAAATACTTTTTGTAAATCTGCCTGTCCCTGTGTGTCCTTGCTTTCGGGAGGAGAATTTGTGAAGCTGGGCTTGTCTAGGCGAGATATTTTGGGGCAAGATAAGAGATGTGGAAGTTTACTGTAGATAATATGTCTAATAACTGATTACCTTAATGCAGGTGAGGGTTTGCATGGGGAAATGAATGTGTGGGACTTCTGGCTGATCACTAGGGTTTTGTTATCTTGTTTATATTTCATAATAACACTAATCCTGAAACATGCGTTCCTTGCTTCCTGTATGGAGAGAGAAAATGTGTTTAAACGTGGAGTATAAATGGAGCTACGTCTAGAAAAAAACCCAAAAAACCAGAAACTTGAGATCAGCCAGTGTATTCGTCAAAGGAATTTAAATCAGCAGTAAATTACAAGGCACTTAGTGCTGTCAGACAGCTTAAACTTCCTCACTGATTCAGCACTGGCTGCTGGAAGCAGGAGTTCTGTCGACACTTTTTTTTCCTTGCAAATTATGTAGAAACACGTAATGATGCTGAAACGCTCTTTTTGCCTCCAAATGTAATACTGCATTTCTGTAGCAGCCTTTCCCTTTAGTGGGTGTTTTCTGCATGAATCAACGTAAAATTCTGGCAGGAAATTTCATGTTCTCAGTACTGGTGAGTGCACACACGTGTAAAATGTGGTGATGGAGAGGGGCTGAGCAGTAGCTTCAACTCTTTAATACAGCGTGAGGCCTGGGGGGAGCCGTATCCTCTGGGGAAGGATTCGTTTCCTTGCAACAACTCTCATGTTTCTGGAATTTGTCAGTTTTCGCTTTAATGCTATTTATAGTTCAGCGTATATAAACACTGGCCTGTGTTTAGGTGAAAACACCAAGTTTCATTTGAAGTCGGATGTGTGTGGAGTAGGTTTGTGGCAGCAAGGGTTCTTAAAGGTACCCAGGCACTTGGGATTCCCCTGGAGAGCGCTGAGCCGCAGCTGAGGAACGCCGTGTTTCAGACTGCAAAGCTGCGTCTGATGAGAGAAAATCCAGGAGAATTGCTTTTTTCTGGAAGTTTGGGTTTGGCCATCAACTTCTGCCGTGTGTTCGTAGGTTCACAGAACCCTTTGGAAGGGGTTGGAAGGCCCCACTTGTTCTCACTTTTGCTCCTGCTGTACTCCAGGGAGCAGCTGGGTTTGCTTTTCGTCAGAGATGAGCGCAGCACTTTGTACAAGCCCTTGTAAATGAGCACCAGCCTTTCCTCTTGGCTGGCCCCGGGCACTACTACCTGTAGCAGGGCAGGGAACTCCAGGCAGGCGTTCAGGGCTGCTGCTACTCCAAATGTTTGGTGAGGGGCCCCAGAATGAGGGATTAGCCCAGTGTGTGTCTGCAGGTAACTTTATATTTCGTATATAAGTTCAATATATACGTACGCTTCCATTCCTTTCTCCTCCAGAAATCCTCTGAGAGGAGTGAATTGTCATCAGCATCAATCTCTAATGACTCATAAAATATTGGGGATTGAGTACAAAAGCTCCTTTCCAAACCCCGGGTTAGTAGGTAATTGAGAGCTTTTCTCTTTGGGCTGGTTTTTGGGGTTTTTTTTTGTTTAGGTAATTTATTTTTGACTCTCTAATGTGGCGAAGGTTCTGTCAAGCCTTTTGCTTTACAGGGATGCTTCCATCCAAGACTCCCACAGGATAATTTTTTCTTAGGGAGCACATGATTTTTGCAGTAATCCACAAGCGGCACAATTTTAATCTTTGTGAATAATTCCAACAATATGATAAAGAGGGAGGGAAGGAAAAGCCAGCGTTAGAATTGAAGCGCATTCCCAAAGATCACAAGACCGTTAAGAGCAGATCTTTAATTTTCATGCTTCATTGATAAAAACCAAATTACTTGAAACGTGGTCTAAAATATGACACCAGGCCTCTCTCCTGGAACACCTGGTGAGCACAACCTCAGGCTGCAGGTGTAGAAGAGGCTGGAATTGGCTTGAGAGCTGTAAATACGAGAGGTTGGAGCAAGCTCTTAGGAGGGAACCTTAGGAGGTCTCCTGGGTAACACACAAGGAGGAAGAGAGATCAAAACCAAGGGATTAATAATACATGGACCTGTTGGAGCAAGCCCTGAACAGGTCACTGAGTTGATCCAAGGGAGCCCCTCTGCTCTGGAGCCAGGCTGGGAGAGCTGGGGGTGCTCACCTGGAGAAGGGAAGGCTCCAGGGGGACCTCAGAGCCCCTTGCAGGTCCTGAAAGGGCTCCGGGAGAGCTGGAGAGGGACTGGGGACAAGGGCTGGAGGGACAGGACACAGGGAATGGCTTCCCACTGCCAGAGGGCAGGGCTGGATGGGAGATTGAGAAGAAATGCCTCCCTGTGAGGGTGGGCAGGCCCTGGCACAGGATGCCCAGAGCAGCTGTGGCTGCCCCTGGATCCCTGGCAGTGCCCAAGGCCAGGCTGGATGAGGCTTGGATCATCCTGAGACAGTGGGAGGTGTCCCTGCCATGGCAGGGGGTGGAATGGGCTTTGAGGTCCCTTCCCACCCACACCAGTGTGTGATTCTAAGACTCTGTAGGATCTTGTTTGGATGATGGTGCTAAATTAGATTTTAATTATTTAGAGCTCCTCCATTCCTCCATCATTCCCTAAAAACTCTCTGTGAACTACTGTGGTGGAATCAGTGGCCTCCAATAAGCTCAGCCACTAAGCTGTGGTGTTTATCATGGACACTGAAATTCTGAGTAGAACTGAACTTCAAGATAAACAGATTCACCAACCACAAGGTCTTTTTTCCTTAGGAAGTCAGTTGCACAGTTGGAATTCTGAAAACAGATTTGTCTCAGATTCTACCGTGATGTGCTGCCCTCAGCCCTTCATTCTGGATGAGAAGAGTTGTCTCTGGAAGTTCATGAATTACTTCTTTGTTTGAACGAGTTTGTGTCCTTTGTTTCAGCCTTCAGAACGCGCATCTTAATGTTTGTTTGTTTTCTGAAATAACTTTTCTCCAGGCCATTATTCCTGAGCACTTACTGTAACTTTTTCCAGAGGCTGTGAAAGGGTCGGGTTATAGTTCACATCTCGTAGACAAAAAACATTATTTCTTTTCTTCTACAGGACGCGGGTGACTTTTTGACCAAGTTCTTTTTGCTCCACAGAATCTGTCTATGACCTTCTCCCAAAGGAGCTGCAGTTACCACCTTCCAGAGAAACATCCATAGCATCCATGAGCCAAACAAGCGGTGGCGAGGCCGGTTCGCCGCCTCCAGCTGTAGTTGCTGCTGGTAAGGACTCTCCTTTATTCTTGTATTTTTCTCAAGGTTTGTGAACGTTCTGGCCGACATGAACAGTGCTGGCAAAGTTCTGAGTGGAAGAAAGAGCTTGTGGAGAAGTAACAGAGTTCATTCTAGGAGGATGCAAGGTGGTATCATTCAGCTGGCCGATCAAAAGCGTCGGGTGTTTTATGTGAAGGGTTGCTGGGTTTCCTATATGCATCTCCATAAGAAATAAATTATCTGTTCTTCTATTCTGTTATGCCACACAGGCAGTTAACTCCTAGAATGCACTCTGTCTTCCAAGGGAGTAAATCCCTGTTTGGGGATAAATCCCTGTTTGGGAATAAATCCCTGTTTGGGAATAAATCCCTGTTTGGGAATAAATCCCTGTTTGGAACGAAGGCGGAATGCCGACTGACTGAAAACCAGTGGATTCTAGTTAGGATAAAAATGGAATGGGAGATGACATTTTGGGCCAGGAAGCTTTTACCAAAATGTGAGGAGGAGGAAAAGGTCATGTTTTCCATTGGGGCCTGAGGAAAACTCCTTTCACACACATCTCTACTGTGATGTGGTAAAAAAATCCTTAAAAACGTGAGGATATAATGTATATCAGCTGGAACTCTGTAAATGACCAGTGTAGTTTTTTTTCTAATTGACAACATATAAAAAAGAGGCATGACCTTCTAATCTGCATCCTTTTCTTATTCCCAGCCTTGTTCTAGACTCTAAAGACTCTCACTGATCTTCATTACACATGAAAAAGTGAGGCTCTAAGGACACAGCTTTGATTTGGGAGGTTAGCCTCGGTGCTGGCTTGCATCTGGAATTCTTGTCAGTAACATATCTATTAGTAAACAGCTGTGCAATGGGGAAAAAACATCATTTTGCCCATTATAGATGTGTCTCCCTCAAAAAAAATAGCTTTTTTTTTAGTAATTTGGTCTCCATATTTCTTACAAGGTCATGTTCCACTTTCCTAATTGGCCTTAAGTTGTTCCTTGAGGAAAAAAAATTGTCTGTAGGGTGAGGATTCAGACAGCTGCATTATTCCTTTTTCTCTCTCTCTCCGAGTTGATGTGCATTAAATGTGGTGTGAGAATGTTTCCCAGATTTGCATGGTTGAGGAATCCTGATCAGAACCTGAAGTGGTTGTAGGTTTGTCAGAGAAACTTTACAGCACTGCTCACCATTCATGTTTTGCCAGACCTCTCCTGAGAACCTGTGGATTTAACTGTGCACAGTGGAACTTGGTCCTTGAAAGAATTTGATGCTTTTATTATATTGGAAGGATTTGATGTTTTTCTATCGCTTACTAAAAAAAAAATAATTTGGGCATCTATTTCTAAAATCAAGGTGCTTAATGATGGGTTTGGTTCATAGACAGCAGCAACCAAATCTTGTAGAAACGTGTATCCTAAAAACAACTGAACAAAAACACCCCACAACCCTGTTACACTCTAAATCCACAGACAGACCTGTACTGCTAATTAATTCTGTACCTAACAGAAAAGACTCGAGAGCTTGAATGGAACTAAAAGTCTGTTGCCTCCAGGTATTTGGTGTCTGCCAACAGCCAGTCCAGATCCTTTAAAAAACCTGAGATGCATTAGGTGTGTTTGGGTTAAACTGCAGCACGAGTTTCTGGAATGAAAAACTTCTAAAAAATTAATGTTGAGGCTTTTTGTTAGCACTGAAAGGAGACCTGATCGTTCACCTCGGAACGTTTTTCAACGTCAGAGACCACAGAGGGTCACAAAGACTGAGCTGATACCAAGTTGAGAGCTGGGATTGTTCAGCCTGAGGAAGAGGAAGGTCCAGGGTGACCTTAGAGCCCTTCCAGTGCCCAAAGGGGCTCCAGGAGAGCTGCAGAGGGACTGGGGACAAATGATAACAATTGTTAAAAATTCTCTTTAAACTGCCCCACCCAACCAGACAAAACCCCAGAGGAGCAAAGAGCTGCTGTGTTTCCACTGCTGGTTCTTGCTGTAGCTGTACCACGGTGGCAGAGAAAAGGGAGTTTACTCTTTTCTCTAATTGTTTTGGGATTTCTGCTGTGTCTCTGGGCAGTTGCCACCCCGCTTTCANAAAAAAAAATAATTTGGGCATCTATTTCTAAAATCAAGGTGCTTAATGATGGGTTTGGTTCATAGACAGCAGCAACCAAATCTTGTAGAAACGTGTATCCTAAAAACAACTGAACAAAAACACCCCACAACCCTGTTACACTCTAAATCCACAGACAGACCTGTACTGCTAATTAATTCTGTACCTAACAGAAAAGACTCGAGAGCTTGAATGGAACTAAAAGTCTGTTGCCTCCAGGTATTTGGTGTCTGCCAACAGCCAGTCCAGATCCTTTAAAAAACCTGAGATGCATTAGGTGTGTTTGGGTTAAACTGCAGCACGAGTTTCTGGAATGAAAAACTTCTAAAAAATTAATGTTGAGGCTTTTTGTTAGCACTGAAAGGAGACCTGATCGTTCACCTCGGAACGTTTTTCAACGTCAGAGACCACAGAGGGTCACAAAGACTGAGCTGATACCAAGTTGAGAGCTGGGATTGTTCAGCCTGAGGAAGAGGAAGGTCCAGGGTGACCTTAGAGCCCTTCCAGTGCCCAAAGGGGCTCCAGGAGAGCTGCAGAGGGACTGGGGACAAATGATAACAATTGTTAAAAATTCTCTTTAAACTGCCCCACCCAACCAGACAAAACCCCAGAGGAGCAAAGAGCTGCTGTGTTTCCACTGCTGGTTCTTGCTGTAGCTGTACCACGGTGGCAGAGAAAAGGGAGTTTACTCTTTTCTCTAATTGTTTTGGGATTTCTGCTGTGTCTCTGGGCAGTTGCCACCCCGCTTTCAGTCCGTGTTTGACCCTGCCTTGAGTAGCAGTGAGAGGTCTGGCTGGGGTTTCTTCACACAAAAATCATCCCGGGCTTTGTGCAGACCAGGTGCTTATACAGGGAAACATTTTACACTGAGATTTCAAAAGATTGGCTATCATTTGCATACAGCAAATGCTTAATAGCAGGCTGTAGGCAGCTTTTCGGGGAGCTGACACTGTGCAGGAGCAGGGTAAGGAGGAAGGACTGGCGACCTCTTGTTGTGTATCTGAGATTTTCCCCTTGTTTTCTGTAAGTCTTTATTTTTTTTTAATCTGCTCTTGCTTGCCTTAAAACCTCCTTTTTTAGGAATGAGAGGGAAATGATAGTTCAGTCTGCACAGTGCTGTAGGTAATCTCACTTATTGTTGTTTTTAAAAGGAGGGGCTAATTTGAACAGCTAGCCACACCATGTAGAATTCCCCTGCAGATCTAATTACTCTGGATAATGAGAGGATTCCGTGACAGGGATTGATCCAAAGTGTTCAGAGCTTTTTACTACTCCTCTAGTAAATCATACAGCTTGTTCTCTGCTTCCTGAAACACAGAGCAAGGCACTATCTGGCTGAAATTCAGCTCACTCGAGGCTTTTTTGTCACCTTGCTGTGGGGTTTTGTCCCATATAAATCTGATTGTAGGTTGGAAATACTGCTGCAGTTAACTCCTGGGTTTTTTTGGAGGAGCAGGATGGGCTGGTTTTAGCAGTGATGACCTCACAGGGACAGACTTCTAGTTCTTCTTCCATTTGGAAATTTGTTTTGTGATTTACAGAACAGTTGTAAGAGTATGAAAATGGAATGTTGCTGATTGGATTTTCATTAATTTGTTAATCAATGTGTATCTCCTATTCATTAATTCAGACAAAAGAGGTGTTACCCACTCTCTGAATATCAAACAGGCAAGTATGATTTCACAGAACTCTGGGATTTTGAGCTGCTAGCTCAAGCTTCTAATTCTGTATTTCTTCTGGAAAGCAGAAGGGAGGGAAAGGATCTGGTTTTACCCCTGGAAACTGTTCTCTGTGCTCTCTGCTTGACTTCCAGGGTCTTTGTTCAGGGGCCAGGAAAAGGAGGATTTTGCCTGGTGCAGCACCATAAACACATTAAATATGAATCATCTCCAGACTCTGGAAATGCATGAGGGTGTCATGCTGAGAAATGTCACTGTGTGCTCTGCCTGGGGATGTTACATGAAATAAATGTGCCTGAAGCTTTCCCAGTGCTCCTGCACAGAGTTTGTGAGCTCCAGTTTTGAGGAGTGATGCTCGAGTCTCTTCTCAGTTGGCTCTGAAAGGCTGAACAATTTTTGGGTGTTGATCAAGACACCTTGACCCTTAAAATGCTTAAAATTCACTCTGCCAATTAAAGTCCTTTCTCAAAGGTGTCTTTCCAGCTTGTAGGCAGCACATGATTCTTGTCTTTTGGGGATGATCAGGAGGATTTTCGACCATATTCTTTAAATGAGTGTTGCTTTTTCATCTCTTATCTCCAGTGCCAGGAGTGCTCAAACCTTCTGAACCCCAGTGAACTGCTACAGAAACTCACTTCCCTTCTCACCATCCCTTGCTCTTCCTGCAGCAGAACTTGGAATGAGATACTTCATCTTGGTGATGGTCTCTCAAGCTGCTTTCCATTTCCCACAAAGCCAAATAAATAAATATATATATATATTTCCATTTTTTTTTGCATTGCTGTCCAGTTTCCAGTTCGTAGTTTCCAGTGGAATTCTCCAGAGTGGTGTTCTTGCTGCAGCAAAAGGGGAACAGATTTTTGTGCGACTGAAATGTATTTACTGATCTCTTCTTCTGCATTCTCTGTTTTTGGGATCCAGTTAATCTGTGATGTAGTGAAGTCTTCTGGCTCCCAAACACGTGTGATTACATCCTAGGGAAACAGTAGGTACATGATGAAATTTCACCTATTCTTGTGATCAATTTTATGCTTCTTTTTAATTAAAGGGCCAGTCTACTTGTCCAAACAGATGCAATTGGCTTTTTTGATTGGAGCTGTAATTGAAATGTTGCCAGAAGCATCTTTGATCATTTTAATTACGAAAATAAGGCTTTGCTTCTGAATTGCTACTTTGGAGACGTGGGAAAAGATACCTGCATCACCCGTGGGGTAGAGACTGGGTGCTCAGGGATCGTGTTTTCTGCTGCCAAAATAAGGCTTTTTCATCATTCTCCAACAGAAGATGCTAATAAAGCCTCAAAATGGAGATGGCTTTGCTTTGGTGCAGTTTTTCCCTGAGTGGCTTCTCAGGCGTCTTCGTTTTTATTTTTACTGAAAATATTTTGTCCATTTCTCATCCTTCCTGGTGTCATTAGTCAGTTTTTCCTGTTGATACAGAAATAATCAGCAGCGATTTCAAAGGGGATCTCAGTGCTGTCCCCAGTTCTCTTATCCTGGGCTTACGATTGCACCTTGTAAACAAAGGAGCAGAAAAAAAAAAAAGATTCTTCTTTGTAGTTGGTCTCCAACGCCTGTAAAAACTTGCATTTCTTTGTAGGCTTTTCCCTTCCTCTTCCCACCGCCCTCCCAGTTGGAAATGCCTTCCTGTCATTTCCAGGATGTCTTCCGGGGATTTCTGTCTGCAGTCAAATTCTTTCTTACACAATGGACTTGGAGCAGACCCTAATGCTCATTCCAAACTCACCCTCCTGGTGCTGGTTTAAGTGGCTTTAAGTGTTTCTTAGATGGCTTTAAGTGTTTCTCCTGGAAGTTGCTGTCCCCAAAGAGCCGTGGCAGAGCCCAGGCCGTGGTGAGGGTCAGCTTAGCTTGGAGAAGTTCCCTCATCATTCCAAAGGCTCTTCTGGTGAGACATCTTTGCTGGGAAATGGCAGAGACAAAGATTTGCCCTACTTGTTTGGGTTTTATGGAAATGTTTTAGGTGTTTTCTCTCCAAATTCAGTTGGAATGTACCAGTTCTAAGGAGTCGTGTGTTGAGGGCATTCCTGCTCCATGAGCTTCCTGAGAATTCCATGTTTCTATTGGTGTTCACGTCTAGTTCGTATATTTTTTAAATTAATTGTTTTCAGTCTTCATGAATTTCACGTCTAGTTCACATCTTTTTTCTAAATTAAATGTATTTTCAGTCTTCATTAATTTCATACAGTCAGTAAACCCAGTTTTCTAGAACTGCTCAATCAAACAAACTCATCATTCTGTGAGTCTTTTTCCTTACAGCAATTTCTTGCATTAAATGGCTCCTGTTATTAGATCAGAGAGACCTGAGAGTCACTTTGTGACGTGAGAATTCCCTGTTCCATCAGGAATAATGGGAAACCAAGGCAGTGAGGGGCAGGAACAATCCTGTCGTGCCACCCTTGGGCACCTCCTTCTGTAGCAGCATCGACAGTGGTGTGATGGGGCAGTTTTTGATTTCTGAGGAAAAACCCAACCCTGTATTTAAAAGATAAAATAGTTCGTTTCTTAAATCGAGATTTTTTTTTTTTTGCCAGATCCATCAGCACTGATGTCTCATGCTGGGGAGGGGCTGGGGGGTGGCAGGGCTCGGAGAGAGCAGCTGAGGATCCCAGAGTTCTGCTTGCTTGGAATCAGCCTTTTACACCGAGTGGGAAGGATCTGAGATCCATGGAATCGGTGTGTGTGAGCCACTAACAAAAGTCCTCCCTAGATACCTAAACTCGAGTGTTAATTGAATAATGGGAGTCATAACAAAACCATTGATCGATGTATTTACCCAAAATATAATAATACACTGCTGGGGTCAGCATGGGAATGTAAAGGGGAATTTACACTGTTGGGCTTAATGTAAATTAAATTAACCTACCTATCTTGAATCTGAGTGTGTTTAATAACTGGTGAATTGGATTGCTTTATGATATTTGCTGGGATGCTAGTTTTTTTCTCTATTAATACACTTAACTTGCATTCTAGCTTCGCCATTCAGAGACAGGCATCGAGTGGTGGGTTGTGTGACAGTGTCTGTCAATAGTGAAGACAAATAGTGCCAGAGACACTTAACCCATCCAATCTCACCCAGGGTATAGGTCGGTCTTGTTTTCAGACTTCTTCATAAGTCTCTTTTCTTTCTTTCTTTTTTTTTTTNTTTTTTTTAATTTAAAAAAAAAAATTTACTTTTATTTTTTTGGTTTATTTCTGAATAGTGGATTGATACTGATTTGAAACTAAACTTTTTGGAAAAGTTTTTGACATGACATCAGTAATACAAGAAGAAGAAAAGTAGAACCCCAAGTTTGGCATGTGAGGTGTTGAAAGCAGGTTTGCAGCCACTTTGTAAGTTCTGGGTTTTAGCTTTAAAACCTTTGACAACACAGAGATTGATGGTGGAAATTTTGCACCGTTTCCTTCTGGCTCTGTCCTGAAATTGTTCTTCTGTGTCCAGGGGTTCAAGTAAACCAATTAACATCAAGAAATCTTACCAAGGACGTGACGTGTTAGGTAAATTCACACATTTAATAAAAGTTATACTCCACATATTAAGCTTATGCACCACTTCATCCTCACCCTGTGGGCGAGTTTTTGTTTTTTGACAGTTGTTTTCTGCACGGAACATAGAGGATACCATGGGATGCAGGGGAGGTTTTGAGAACAAAATGAATCCTTTAATGGCTTTTTGCTCGTCCTGGCTGTCCATGCACAAGTGGCTGGAAAACTTGTGAGACCAAAAATACCTGCAGTTTATTTGTCTTTACAGTCTTCAGCTTTCCAGTCTGGGAAATGACTTGCTTATGCAATTAAAAAGCAAAGTCATCAGGGCACTGTTGCTCTTTGAGGACTGGGTAATTCGGGTTGTATTTAAGGGTGTTGGAACAGAGTGAACAAGGATTTCAGGATTGGCTCCACAGAAGTGTTACCTAAAAAGACTCCCTCAATGCCAAGCAGTGATTTTTTTTTTTTTTCCCCTCTCTCCTGCCTTTCCAGCCTTTTTTTGTGTAAGAGGCTGAATGCCTTGTTTAACTTCACGGGAGAATAGGATATAGAAAATATGTCATTGCCTTGGTTGCTCATGCAGGAGGTAATAAATTTTCTGTGGTTTTTGGTGCTGAAAAGAAAAAAGCCTGCCCTGGTTTGCTCACAGGGACACTCTTTGCTGTGTGCTCCCTCACTTTTAGTCCCTGTGCTGGACTGGCTGCTGCAATTCTGCCTCTTTTAGGGCAGAAAAACTCGTAGCACAGGCAACAAAATCTGAATTACTTCTTCCAGCTCCCTTCTGTGTTACGGTGATGGCAGTGAAGGGATTCAGGAGGTTTAGTTTCAACAGTGATCACAGTTGCTCTAATGTGGAATCTTTTTTTCTCTTTTTTTTAATTAAAAAAGGAGAAAAAAGCCCGCCCCCCCCACACTGCG
>VYZQ01014083.1:5603-20575 GCA_013400655.1 Mystacornis crossleyi | reverse complement strand
TTTTTTCTTCTTTTTCTGAAGGCATCCAACAGTGCAGGAATGCTTTGTTGAAAATCTAAAGATGGACAAATAATCAAAAACTTGGTGGAGCGTGGAGCAGCAGATTGTATTAATTAAACCACAATTAACTTTGCGGCACTATTTGGTTTTGCATGGTCGCACAGTATATTCATGCATGTTGTATCTAATCCTGCTATCAACCAGATAGACAAAACTCCAGACACCAGGAATTTGGTTTGGCTAAGTCAAGCACAGTGACTTATTTCAGATGCTGATATCTGTTTCTTAAAAAGAAGCATTGTTACTTTTCCCTGTATATTCTACAGCCCAACTCAGCTGAGGCTCAGAGTGCGTGGGCGCGCTGAAGGCGAACCTTCAGACAACACCCAGATATTGCAGAAATTTATAAAGATGTTAATGAGACTTTGCCTGGCTGTGTTGCTGTATCTGCAGCTGAACTGGGTCAGACTGAAGCTACTGGGCACCCTCCCAGATGCTCACTAATGCTTTTTCTTTTTTCACTGCCAGAGGTCACTCTCTTTTGAGATCTGCCTCTGTCACTGCATGCTTAGGTTGGCACTGTGAAATGACATAATTGTCATTGTCATGATTTCTTTACCACTGGGTGCTTCTCAATAGGTACTCACATTACAGATAGTGAAGAGCAGAGTGAACTCGGTCAGTGGGCTTGCTAATGCCTGCACCCACCAGTGGGGCTCAGGCTGCTGTAGGAATTCAGAGTTTATAGCAGCAGAGAGTCACTGCAGGCGCTTCTCGCCTCGAGGGGCTGGCAAACCCCTCTGGGTACATGAGTCCCTCTTTGCACCCCTCCTGAGAGATGGAAACCTCTACTCCAGTTCACTGGGGTAGTCAATATTCTCAGACTCTGCTGGCCATAAATGCAGACCCCCTCAAATGCCAATCAAAAGCAACCTTTTAGTTTGGCACAGCACAGGATAGGTGTTAAGGAACAGATACAGGTAGGGTTTCACTGCAGTGACACCTGTGGCAGCATTTCCCCGAAATCTAACAAACTGTAAGGGGAAGAGGTGGTAAAAGGCAGGGTAGTTTTGGCAGCCTGCCACCACAAACTGGTGTATGCTGAATGTATGTCATGGGCAGATGTCACAGGAAGCTTAACATTACAAATACTAAAAGGTCCTTGCACAATTAACATTTTTAAAATAATGTATGTTATATAAACTGCTGTGATTTAAAGAGGCCAGGAACAGGGGAAGGTAGCCTGCAGCCAGAATTGTGCTAATTAAAGTATACAATAGAAATATTAACCAAGTGAACTTAAGGGTAGGAAGCACGCAGGAGGAAAGGGGAAGACATGATATAATCCCCTTAGTACCATGTGATTTTCCAGTGCCCTGAAAAATGGGACAGGCAGACAGAAAGAGAGCAGTCCTGCCATCCTGGCTGGGAAAAGCTGTCTCTACCAAGGCAGGGGTTCTGCCTGGGCTGAAAAGCCACATACAGTGTCCCTGAGTGCCCACCAGTGCACACCACAGCTGGGATACTGGAGCCTGCAGTGTCATGAGCCCGTGAAGGCCTTGAAGAGAATGCTTTCCAAATGCAGTTTTAATAGGGTGCTTTGTTTTACTTTTTCCTACCTTGGTATAACAGATTGATGGTTTGAAGTAAGCCCCATCTTTAAGGGAAAATCTCACTGTGAGTAACCTCACACACTAAAGCACTCTGTTCCTGTGAGCATGGCAATGTTCAAAGGTTTTCCTGCAACCAGTGTTCCTATCTATATTTTTCAGGATACCCTAATGATAATATAGTCAGCCTCCTCTTAGTCACAAGGCTGTTTGGGAGATGGTATCTCTCGGTCTGAGGTGCGGGAGCATTTGCCAGCAGACTGCTTTAGCCAGGAAAATCCTCTGGCACAGAGGGTGAGTCAGAAGCCTGCCAAGTACAGAGCACTGCGAGGGAGTTTGTAGTGAAGAAATGAAGCCTGCGCATGCTTCTGCCTTCGTTTGCTTGCTGCTATGGAGGATTATCCCTATGTCATGGCCCAGCTCCTGCCTTGTTTTGTTTAGATCTACCAGCTCAACTCAGCTTCCTTTTCTGTCCTCAGCTGATCTTGCCGGTAACCTGGGCACTTCTATTGAAAAATCCTTTTTGTCTCTTACCCCCTCTTCCTCAGCACCACCCTCACATGTGACTGTGAAATTTCTTACTTAATTCTTTCTGTCCCTTGATTGTGACCTGCCATCTTTATCAGCCTCTGATGTTCAGGTTGCTGGGCATGCAGCACACAGCACCTTGGGGCTGGATTTCCCTGGCAGGAGCCTGGGGAGCTGCCAACATCAGTAATGAGGAAGAACGATGGAGAATCTCAGCCAGATTCTGTCACATGAACACACTGTCTTACAGTAATTAGGAACCTCACAGCAGCTTGGATATACATGCCCTGTATGCCTGCCCACTACTCACTTGCATACTGTATTTTCTTAGCATTTTTTTTCCCACTGATCTTTTGAACAGTATTTTTGAGCAGCTCTCAGTACTAGCAGTAGGATAAATAGGGTAGTCCTGTTCAGCTTTAAGTAGTAGTTTGCAGCAAGGATAGTATTCAAATATCAGCTCCTACTATCAGAATTATATAAACTTCCTTGCATGCAACCCAGTCAAAGGAATGCATATGCCCATACCAAAAGTTCTTTCAATACCTTTGCTGGCATCTGTTATATATTGCCTGAACAAAGAAAGAGAATGGATCTTTTCAGCCATCTAGCCATTCATACCTCAGGTCTTTGTTTCTGGGGCACAGGAATGAAGAAAAAAAAAAGAGGTTAAAAAGACTTCAATGTAATCTTGTTTCCCTTCATGATTAACTGAAGTTAGGAAAAAAAGGGATCTCTTTCATGAGCCTTAGGTCGCTGGAAACGTATTGGAGTCATGCTGCTTTGTCAGCTGAACAGGAGCTCCCAGTGTGACACGCTGCTAAAAGAGACAATGCTGCTCTTGGATTCATGAGCAGATACCCAGGGGTGTATCCAGAAGGACGGCTGTCGTATGTCTGCACGCCGACCGGAGCAAATACTCCTGGAATACTGTCCTGGCCTAGTGCCTGCAGTTCAAAAGGGATGCTGATAAACTGTAGTAACTTCAGAGAAAAGCCACAAGAGTGTTTAATACGGACATGACCAATCTTCCTTATCCTATAAGCCCTGTACCAAAATCACTGTTTGAAAAAAAGCCAGCAAAGGGGAATTCCAGGAACAGTCAGTAGAACACAAAATTGGTGCCCCAGGAGTCCCACTGGTCACTGCATGGAAGATGAAACAAGACCATGATAGAAGATGCGTTGGTCCCTGACCTTTTCCATAACCATGCTCAGTCCTGGAATGAGTTGCACCTTAACACTTCTATTTCATGTAGCTGGAGCACTGCTAATTAGCTACCTGGAAAATAAACATCATCTATGAGAAAGCCCATGAATTCTGACTATTTTTCTCATCAAAAAGAAGGTCAAGGACGGAGTTCAGAGTCTGATACATGAATAAGACTTTGATAACAACTGTTTCAATTCAGTAAAGGAGAAGGACTCTGAAGGTTGAATATGAATAGTGTCTTCATTTCTTAAGGTGAAAAAACTATTTTTGAATATAATCCAGCATTTGAAATTTTGAAAAAGGAAGTTCAAAGCAACCATAAACTCATTTTCATTTTCTTTCTTATAGCCATTATCTTCTTCACAACCCTGTGAGCAAGTATTGCTTATTAACATGGTAAATGGCTGTAGCTGTATAACTAAGAGAAATCTCATTACAAAGATTCTTAATCCTACATTGAAAAGAACAAATAAAAATTTTCATACCGATTTCTAAATTTCTACTTTGGAAATATCTATTTATCACATAGGAATTAATAAACTTGAATAAAAATCCATACTCTAAGCAGTCCAGCTACTCTGGCAGCTCATCTCTTTTCTGATGGCAGCACACGGCTACTGACAAATTGTGCAGGGCCTTCAGACTTACTACAGAACCGCCCCCCCAGCCCCCACAATTAAGAAGCCTTTGGCCAGGATGACCCCTGCTAGCAGTTTTAAAACATCACAGTGGATTAAGGCATAGAGTGATTTTTTTGCAGTCCAGTGGTATGCAGAAGAGCTACTAGGACATGAAGAAAAGCAGGGGATTCTGGGAAACAACACTTGCATTAAATGTATTTTTATGAAACAGCACAATCCCTCTTCCTTGGCTTCCTTGAGAATAGGCTAATAGGAATCACACGACAATGATAAGTGCTTCAGCAGCCATTATTGTGGCTAGTGGGGTTTTAAAACAACAACAGAATTATTGTATGTTCCTATTAAATCCTCTTTTGTCACCAATGATAGAATTGATCGAGTGCTCTTTGGCGAATAAACACATTGGTGAATTACTCTTTTTCTTGGTCAGCTGTTGTGTTGACAGGACTCTTTTATCCTTTGAGTGGCGGATGGTATGTGTGGCTGCTGGGAGGCAGCAGACAAAGTCAAGTCCAGGGCTTAGGGAACAGGCTAAGAAATGCCAGTGGAAGCTTGTGCAATGTGTTAGAATCATCGAGATTCAGAAGGGAAGGAGAAGTCCTGTCTAGTGTCTGTTGAGACTGATTTGGGATAGCCATTGGGATTATCTTCCTGATGGTATAGATGATAGTTACTTTTAAAGATGCCATAATGATTTCAAACATTATTTGTTTTCCCCAACAGTTTCAGAAACCATCTCAACCTCCAGGAAATCAGATGCTGCTGAAATACCTTGCCACAAAGGACAACACCAACACAACAGCAAAGGGAAATACCACTTTTTCACATGCAAATGTATTAGAGGAAAAGGAAAAGTGATTAGAAGACTATTCCTCATAATCCTCTTGTAAGTCCAAATGTTTTGGTATTTTTAGCGCAACTCTACCAAACTAAGGGGAGGCATTGAAACCAGTAAATCAACCTATGCTTGCTTTCTGTACCTCAACACACCACATCCAGTATGCCTGTAGTTTCCAGTGATCAGAGGAAGAGCAGCCTGTGAAACTAAACATGTATTTCTTCCTTAGCAGTAACATTTTGTTTCCTATTTCTCCCTAAGGCACTGTGCTGCCTCCAGCAGCAGACCCAGCCCTGGCATTCCAGCACCATCCCTACTCCCGCACGCCAGCTGGGCAGGGAGACTTGGTGCAATGAATTTTGCAGCTACTCTCTGCGTGCACCCGTCAGTGTCACTGACCACATTCCTGGGACCTGACACACACTGGAACACCTCTCTTACATATTTTTCTCCTCCAGTTTTGGCTCATTCCAGTGGTTTTCTTAGAAAAATGAACTAACTATGGTCGTATTACTTTAAAATGTAAAGCAGACATTTTGGCCCCTCAGCAAAACATCTTTAGAGCGAAATACTGGAGAAATGTACAGAAGATATCTTGACCACCAGAGGGGGCCTGTATTGTCCCAAATTTAAAGTAAAACCAGATAAGCATGTTTTAGGAGAGAAAGAAAACAGCAAGTATGTATTTGTACTAGGGTAGCACCTACAGGCATGGAGTAATGATCCATTCCCTGAGACGAAGGGAAAACAAGTTTGTGTGGGGTGAGCAGGGAGTGCTATCTGGTACCCACTCCATCAGCTGTGCTCAGAAAGTATCCTACAGAGGAAATTCTTGAGGAAAAATACAAGTTTTTCTGTGAATCTACAATGAGATTATTTTGGCTGTTGTTTTTAGCCGCTGCCTCCCCCACGAGCGTTTCAGTAAAAATAATGCTGTAGATGCAAGTCAAGTTTTCAAGGCTCTTATCATGTGTCATGATATTAATATCTGTCTTAATTTCAAATTTCAGTATTTTGTGTAGATCTAAGGGTTAGGTATCCCAGTCACAGTACAAAGAATGCACTTCAGAAATACAGTTTACAGTTAATATTTCTAATTGTAGTCAGAAATCCGCGCACAAAATTTAACATGTAAGATTGGAAAAGCCTAAAAGGTTTTTTCAGCCTAAGGATATGAACTGATCTACGGCTGAGAGACACCATTTTTCAGTACCTACTTAGTTATTGTACTGTATATCTCAAAAGTACTTGTTTTCCCTTTGTCTGCACTTGGCTTTTTTTATCTGTGTAGAATGAATGCAAACCATGTGTAATGCCATACCCCATGCTTGCAGTCTAAAGCAACTTCCGTAAAACATTCATATATCATCATTCTAATAACTAGGCAGCAGAAATTCTAATGCAGCATTTAAAGCAAAAAATCCTGTTTATGTTCTGTGACTTTTACAGCAGACCATCTATACAAAACAATGGCATTAACACTACCGCAAAAAAATTTAAACTATGGGAAAGTTACGGCTGTTTGAATAGCAATTGACAATCTTGCATGTTCTTGCTTGGAAACATTGTTCAAAAGAAACAAATCTTCCAGCTGAAAGCCTCATTCCTAGAGTCATCCAATAACACATAAATAGGACCACTTAGACACAGCATTTGTCCCACACTCTAACTTATTCATCTATTTGTAGCGGATATGAGAGCTTGTGGGTGGCCTGACATGGTCCTCATTCAATTTTATTTAATTACTCACTTGATTTCACTTGAAAGAACTATTAAAATGGCATCTTAATTGCTCAGTATTATCCAGAATCTTTTTCAAAGCCCATAAACTGTCAGGGATTAAAAATGATGTCACTTTTCTGAATTCCCTATTCAGAGGGGAAAAGGAAAAAAAAATCTCCATCCAAGCCAAAATAAATACATAATAACACACAGCCCTTGAGGAGGGGGCCAACTCTTTCCCTCCCCCTATGCTGCACTACTGCTGTGAGCAGGATTTGGGGAAAGCAGATGAAGCACTACAGCCATAAAGGTCTAGGCAGGAGACGAAAGTCACGTTTGGGATCGTCAGATCCTGGATGATGGGTTTTCACAGCCACAGCCCACTCCACCCCCCAAACACGGAAGACTGCCATCCCGGGATAGATGAAAGGTCTATCCAGCCCAATATCCTGCCTTTGACAGCAGACAAAGGCAGATGCTTAGGAAAAGAATATAAGAACAGGGTGCATGCAGAGTGATTCCCTCTCCACACACACCCTTCCCTTAATATCCTCTGTGTTTCCGACAATCAGGAGTTCAGGGATTTCCTGAGCCAGATGTTGCATCTGGACCACTGTTTTTAATAATCAAATAGAAATAGAGACCCTTTTCTACAGCGGCTTGGCTGTAACTGCAGCCAGCCTAACACAGTAGCAGCCACAGCGAGCGGCTGCACTGCTTCCCTGAAATGCACAACACTTCTTCCCACTTCTGACTTTCATATATAAAAATGCTATTAATTCAGGATTGGCCCTAAGAAGAATTCATAGCCATTGGACTTTATAAAGATAGGTTATGCCATCGGTAGTCTTATTAAGCAATCTATTAGTTGAGTGGAAAGCCCTGTTTCTACACGCACAAACACATAACGTACATCTCCAAGCAAGACATATGGAATCTACCCCTTAAATATCTTACATATCAGAAGAGTTTGGTTGGATATTTGATTCAAATGTACTTCAATCTATCTGGGAACTGGAAAATTAGAAAAAAAATAAAATAGATAAATGCTGGTATAGAACCATGGGGCACTAGTGCATTAGGCCATCATTTCCCTTGAAGCGCTGCAGATTCTTTGTGTAGCAGACATCCCATAATGGCTACAAGGATCAGCTGTCNTAATGGCTAATAATAAAGGATCAGCTGTCATGGATCTAGAAATTAGATTAATTTTTACCTTTGGAGAAGAAAGTCAACAGAGAATACCACCTTCTTTTTTGTGCTTGATGTCCATGCATAGCTTTGCATTTTCTTTGTTTAATTAACCAGTTTGAAAGAAAAAGTATCTTTTATTTCTGCTTTAAATAAAATCATCTCCCTTTCTTCTCCTGATCAAATGCCACACACTTTAAAAAAAAATTTTTTTTAAGGAGTTAACTCAAAAATAACTGAACTCTGGAACCTGGCATGCAAATAGTTCTAATCTTAGTGTACACAAATGTTCAAGCTTGAAAACAAACTGAGTAAGATAAAAATAGAAGTGTTGGGTATTCTGAATATGGCTGCTTGGCATCTTTTAAGACTTTTAGAATGTCCTGATTTAACTCTCCCGTATTTTGTGACTTGACACAGATATACCTGCCTGATCTCAATGCTCAGCAGGCTCTGCAGAGGCAGCAGACAGACAGTGATGCCTCACAGTTATCACAGCAGAACCTTGTGGAAGGTGAGGGAAAAGAAAGAAGAGATTGCCTAAGCACAGACACACTGGAGAGTGCTTTCTTCCAAGAACTGCAGCTCCCAAATACTTTTGTTCCATTTTGCTACTTTAAGCTCTGCAGTTGACTCTTAAGGACTTGACTCCAAACAGTTCTGGTCCCTCAGACACTCAGTGCATCACAACATACATCGAACTGGTCATACCACATTCCATTACAGTGAAACAAGAGCATCACTGACTAATTTTACTATAATTTAGCTCCTGATTCATCAGTGTTTAGTTAAATGTTCACCTTCAAGGAAGAAGGATCTCATTTACATACCCAAGTGGCTTACTTAGTTGGAGTTTAGTTTGGAGTTTACCTGCTCCAAGGCCCAAAAGCCATAAACCCTAATGCCCCTCAACTGGAGTTTCCAGCATTTTTAAGCTGTCTAAGGGAGACTTGAAACTGAGATATTCCCCCAGCATCTGGGTCAGGGATTCCATTAGGTAGGGATGCGCAAGTCTCTCTATTTCTGCCTTTCTTTCTAAGCAGCCTTTAGAGAAGTCAAACATCTTCAAGGACCTGGGATCCTCTCAAAACACTTCCTGTCTCATGGAGGTAGGCAGTGGAAATAATGCTCACTCTCTTTGAGTCTCCACTCCTTCTTCTTTTGCCCTTCTGCCCAAACTTTTCTGCACTCCCCCAGCCACAATCACGAGTTCTTCCATCCCTGTGCAGCAAGAGAGTCTGTCTGCAGGGCTGAAAAGGGAAGACAATGCATATGGAGAAACCAAAATCCTCCCCTTCTGTGAACTCCCTTCAAGTAAGGATGCAAGAAACATCTTGCCCATCGCTTTTAGCAACTTTATTACTTTTAAAATGCTACTAATTGATCTCCATGTTGCCAGTAAATTCTTTTAAAATCATGAGAAAGTACTGCTATATAAAGAGAAATTGTCATAGACTTTACACACTTATAGGCGAGTTAGGATTGCCAGCAAATACCCACCTGCACATCCCAGCCAGTGACTCCTGTCAGAGTCAGTGTGTTACCTCACATGGGGGTGTGCACGGGCCTCAAGAAGTGTCCAGCCTGAGCCCTGCCATACTCATGCTGGGCTTAAAGTTACACGTTAATTCACTGAAAAGAAGGGAATGCGTAGTTCTGGCTACCAGGCAGACACAAACATGTAAGTAAAATAGGTACTGACAATCTTCAGAGCTCCTGAGAAGCAATGGATCATCCACCTGGAAAAGTCTTTTCTATCATATGAGAAAGTGCACTTCAATGATATCTGAATTTTCTGAGCATGAAGCATGGACATCTTCTCTCAAAAAGAGAAATATTGAAAAATTTCAAAGTATGTTTTAAGTCTAAGTTGGATTTATCATAAAGAAACATGTCTAGATTATAAATTAGAATTTGTCTTTTTCTTAGGCATAAGAAAACTTAAAACCAGAAGGAATGGTTCAGTTTCCTCTGTGCCTATGTATGTGTATACGTGACACACCTACATAGAAGAAGAGCAGCCATAACACGTTTTATCATTTAAAACACCTTCCTCTGGGAAAACAGTGTTGAAAGTGGCTTTTCTAATTTCATTAATTAGAACTCAAATGGTTTCCAGTCTTGAAATGGCTCTCAAGAAATGAGTGTTTCCGCCTGTGACTTACCTGATTTACATTCCATGTCGCTTGAAATTCAAGGAGTCGTTCATCCTTACATCCCCTGCTGTCACATGCTGACTGCAGATGTGTACTCATACAGTCCCGCAACTTGCACCTCTCCATCAGTCTCAAGAACTGTTTTCCGAAATGCAGCAATGACAATTCATTTCAAACAAGACAGCCCAGTAGCTGGAGTTACACTGGAGTAACCCAAACTGTCAGTGGCAGCAGCATATTTTTTAAGAAATTGCTGATCACTTCAGGCCTATACAAAATAAGGGGGAAAAAACAACCCTAGCTAATTAAAAACTTGCCTTGCAATATTACGCTAAAGATTTTATTTAAAACTGGTTTTGTCCCGTTTGCTGCTTGCCAGATGTTAACAGGATTGCAGCACATTTGCACAGCTCATGGAGATTTTTGACTGCAAGGTTTACAAGAGACATATAAAATGCATCTCCTAGCGTCTGATACAATTTATTATTTTTAACTAGCCCAAGTGAAGGCACTGAAATTCCCTGCTCAGCACTTGAGGAATGAGTATCTGACAAGGAATGCAGCACAACTGCCCCCAAATAACTTTGCCCTGACCCACCAAACACAAGGATAAAACAAATGAGATGGTTCTTGCCCCTCCTCCTTTTCTGAGAAGTCAGCATTCTCCACTGAAAATAAACCAGTGTCAGTAAGTGACAATTCTGGAATTCTCCTTGGGAGTTAAGTCCCAGCTGAGACACTAAATCACTTCATGAGAATGTGTCCTATTGCAAAACATTTGTATCAGGGTCCCATTGCACTGTCCTTGGGTGCATTCTTTTTTTAATAAAATTGACATTTTATTCCACTTAGGCACATCATAAAATTGCCACCAAATAATACTTCATGTGGTAGTTCTGGAATAATCAAAGAGACATGCTGGGCACTTTATTCTAAATGTTTGTCATAATCCTCCAGGCAAATACTAACGGATAGTAGCAATTTGGGTAGTCATTGGAGCATAAAAAATGAACTTTTAAAAATACCTAATGCTTAAAAAGCAAACAAACAAACAAACACAATAGTTTGCTTGTCAGAGCACAAACAACTTCCCCACAAAGCATCTGAGAAAGAATGAAAAGGCAGAAGTTTGGACAAATCCAGTTTAGTTCCTGTGTGTGAGTCCCTGCCTGCAGTGGGAAATTTTGGTGCTTTCCTCTTTTTTCCTGACATGACTGCCACTGCACCAAAGGGTCAGCAAAGGAAGCCGTAATATATACAAAAGGAGACAGATTCAGTAAACTGAAAAACTTTACCTGTTTCCCTACTGCAGGATAGTGGATATCATACCTGTCAGTAGATGGGTTAAACCAAAACTAATGAAAACTCAAACCTAGCAATTGTAGAGACAAACATCTGTGATATGACATGGCAAACACACACACAAAGCTGAGTTCCCTAAGTGAACAGTCCCATCTCCACTAGAGAAATGATGACACTATGCTGTGTGTGTTAACTTACCTTGTAGGAGGCAAAATTCTCTGATTTCAGGCATAGCCACATGGGTATAATTCAAATGTTACTTGTCACCTGAATGTTTCCAAACTTCCACTGAAAACGGAAGAGTACCTTGTCTGGGAATCATTAAACAATTTTAATGTGTCCTTTTCTAATTAAGTGGTTGAAAACAAACAAGCAGACTGACCCACGCATGCAACAAGACTCTAATTTCTCCATTTTTCATTACATTCCCATTCTTCCTACTTTCAAATGCTGAAACTGCACAATTTGATCTTTCCTTTTTTGGAAAGTAGGAGCTTTCATGCTTTCACGAGGGCAGCAAGGAAAGCTACTGCTCACCTCACCACATTTAGACCCTGGACAGTAAGATATCCCAGCCCAGCTAACACATCTTGGGAGTCGCTGCCAAGGTCCAAGCAGTGACCAGAGCTGCCCTACGGGACCAGCCTGTTAGAACAGCTACTGAGCCCAGCATGACTTCGTCTGGTCTCTTCAGAGCCACATGTCCCGTGGCATGCTCCAGCCATCCTGGCTCTCAGAGGGGCTTTTACCCATGAGCCGGGGGGAACAGGGATGTCAGATGCCCATGCAGTGCTGCACTGATACGCAGCTCCTGCCATGTTTCTACTGGGGGCACTGGCCAAGGAGGCCAGGCACAAGCTCAGGCTTTTCCTCAGGTTAGAGGAAAGTTAAGCCATACACAGTAAGTGCAGGACAGAGCTTACATTTGTCTAAGTGGTCAGGGCAGTCATTTGGGAGGAGAGAGTTCTGGTCTCGGTATCATTTGTAGTCTCTTTTTAATAAACAATGGACATATGCATATACACACATCCAGTTAACTACCTGAGCTTTGGTCTAGCATGTGCTGAGTGTGGACACCCTCAGCTTAATGTGAGAAGTGACACATGGTACTGATGCCATGATGATTTTTTTCTTTTACATACCCCTCTTATATACACCCTTTCATATACTCTTTTATGCAACTTTTATGTATCCTTAGTGCTTTTAGCCCACATACTTGTAATTCCCCAAGTCTGATAACGAGCTTAGACCCAAAGTTCCTTAAGCCAAGAGACCAAACATCTTGGAAACCTCGCAGCTCGGGGTCAGAGAGCCCCAGACCCAAGGTCCTCTCCAGAACACATTCTGTAAACCAGGATAGGCCCATCCAGGAGGAGCATTCCTCTAGACGGGCGCNAGCCTCTCATTGGGGAATCTTTGATAGATATGCTGATGTGCAAGGCCTATAACTGTATATGCGAATCATTGGGTGTGGGCATTCTACAGTGGAGGACATTCTGCAGGGTGCACCCTGCCTGGGTGTGATGCATCTAAGGATCCTTAAATAAATACCAAGGTAAAACCCCTTTCCCCCCTCTAACCATGTTTGGCTTTTAATTCTAAGCCCAGGTAAAGGCATCAGTACTAACGACCACTATTTGAGGGAGTCGCATCCATGTTTGCGTGGGCCTGATCCAGCTGGCTTCATGTTAAAGGTGCTCGGCTTGCTGATTGCATTGGGGCCCTTCTGAGGGCTGCAGGACCACACCAAGCACTGTCAGAAAAGCAAGAGGTTCTGAGGCTCCAACCAGAGGTGTGCAGAGTACAAGTCCAGACACCTCAAAAAAATCCAGACACCTTGATGACTATAGGACCAGGAGGAGCAAAGTGAGGGCTTTCTGACTTTGTATTTTGGTATTTCCAGTTTGAACACTTATGCCCTTCGTGGGTTTGAGTCTGAAGCTCTAAGTTCACAGTAATATCTTGCATATGTAACCAGATAGGAATGCTTAGCCATCAAAGCCAACCATCTATCCTTATTGCTACAAATACTTGTATCTGAATTATTCCGTAAAGTTATCTCCCCAAATTGTTCTCAAGGAGGAAATACTATAAAGCATTACATCTATGAAAAAAACCCAAACACAGCAATTATTCTGTAAAGACGAACTGCTTTTCATGAGAGTATTTAAGACAGAGTAAAAGTAATATATGTACTTGGAGCTTGATGGAAGGATGAGAGGAGGGTAAAGAATGCATATAATTTGAATATTCTGTCTTTTGAAGACTGCCATTTCTCCTACTATTTATAATGGGGTTCAGTTCCTGGAATGAACTCGCCTGAACATGGAAGACAGTAGTATTCAGCAAACACTGTCTACTAGTAAATATTCGCCTTCAGAGAAGCTTAGCAACAACTCTGTGAATGTTTGGTGAAAATCTGTGAAACCATGCTTTTAAGGTACCAATTCTGCTTTTTCATCTGAAAAGTACCTTACATTCTTGCTTATAATACAAACAGTACAAATTACAGAATCACAGAATGTTCTGAGTTGGAAGAGAACCACAAGGATTCAAGTCCAACTCTTGGTCCTGCACAGGACAGCCCCAAGAAGCACACCATGTAAATTAAAATGGCAAAGTACTAGAGACCAATCAATTAGAAGCTTCACAGAGAAACTATTAATGAATTCTGTGTGCCCAAAGTTTTTAATTGCAGTATTTGAAGATCATTGATGTCCTCTGATATCCTAAGCTTCAAAATCAAAATGTCACTATAACTATTTCTTGAATATTTTTCTGCCTTTTCCCTCTTTCTAGGTGTAGGATTTTCACCAAAATTTATTGCTTACCTAAGACTTCATATTTATGCTGAGTCTGTATGCTAGAAAGGAGACAAGAAATATCAAGCATATTTTTTGAAACATATTTTCAACCATGGAATATACAGAATCACGTTAGTTACCTTTGTAACCACAGCAAAAATGGCAGATCATGTTTTGGTGACAGAAGCGACCAGACACATTTGGTCTCTGTCAGCTCTCTCAGCTCTGGAAAGAGGAGACAAACAGTTGAACCCCTGTTTTCTCCCTCCTTAGATGTAGCTCTTATGTGTCAGTGTGGTGGCTATGTTAAATCACAGTCACTCATAGGATTATTATCATTAAGGAGAGGCACACGGGAAACCAGTAATTGGTACTAAAACTTGATCGTTCACCTCTGTTGCTGGTAACTCAACAGATCCCCCATTTCCGGGCTTCATGAGATACTTTAGCTTTTGGAAAAATGTTCATGCACTCCGAGCTTGTGACACACATTTTGGTGTTAATCTCATTCTGCTGAGCTGATAGCCGCACCTCAGTGCAGGCACTGGTGTTCACATTATAAAAACAGATGCTTTAATGCTGGACATAATGACATAACAAGATCCCATGGCTACAAAACAAATTTAGGTAAGTTCAAATGGTAAAGCGCACAAATTTCTACTGTGAGGAAATGCAGCATTTACTTCAAGTTTGTGTCAATACTGAATTTTTTCACACCTGGCTCAAATGTTCTAGGAACAAACCAAGTACTGCAGGGTGAAAATCCATGGTTTGCCCTATAATGAAAACTGAAAGAGATGAATATTTACAACCTCTCCTGGCTTTAAAATCTACCAGTTCTTTGATCAGAGTGCCAGAAATTATTTAGAAGAGTCCTCCAGCCTATTGTTTTCAGAATACTAAAATTTTGTAATTTTGAAAACGTGCTCCTGTTTTCTGGTGTTTTCTCCACTTTTTATTTTCCTGAC
>VYZQ01014082.1:56092-91733 GCA_013400655.1 Mystacornis crossleyi | reverse complement strand
AGCATGAGAGAACAGAAGTTAACAGGCTACAAGAAACTTCAGAGTTACACACTAAGCAGTACAGGATTTGAATATATAAAACTTAAAACCTAAGGCATCAAAACATATCAGCTTCTCTACGCCAGGGTTTGGAATCCAGGAATTAAGTGATCACCCAAAGTGGGAGCAGCAGATCTGCTTTATAGCTGGCTTTATAATTATTAGATTTAACAAGGCACTACTTATTTTCCCTTTTTCTTCTTGCTATTTGATTGATTTTTGCCTTAGCCAGTGGAGGATAAAAATCTCCAATGATGTCTCAAAACNGAATTAAGTGATCACCCAAAGTGGCAGCAGCAGATCTGCTTTATAAATGGCTTTAGCCAGTGGAGAATAAAAATCTCCAATGCTGTCTCAAAATACCATTATATAGAAGTGTGCACTATTGATTTAATTCTGTTCCTGGTATTTCCTAATATGCTCAGCCATCTTTTGCTTAAAAGCTTAAAATCAGGGTTCTATTTTTATGCTGTCCTTAATGTAGGGTGAATTTCACTGAGCTTTAAGTGAGTAAAAAAAGCCTATGTTAATGTTTCATTGACAAACTGATTCAACATTCCTGTGTATAGATCTCTTTTATTGTCACTGGTTATTTCAGTCTCAGCCTGGCCCAGGACCAACCATTTGGCGTTTCACAAATGCAAGCTCTGTGCATGACTGCAAATTTACTGACATTCTCAGAAAGATGAAAGTCTTAAACCACCCTTACCTGGAAGAGTGAAAACATTCTACAATTTAATTCCAGCCAACATTTTCTGAGGTTCCGTTGGGTTTTTTCTAAATATACCTTATTATTCTTTTAAATGACAACTCATTAAAAAAATTGAATTGTAATGCTGCCCTACATCTTGTTGTGCTTATTTACACCAGCAAGGATGACTTCTAGGTGCTTTCCTTGTTCATCCCTGCATCACCCCCTGACCAGCCCTAGATTTACTGCAACACAAGCCTTCAGTGACATTTCCTGCCCACATATAAACCCTGTTGTGGCCCCCTCTGACACATTTTTTATACAGAGTGAGTCCCTCTGATGCTACCTATGGCAAACACCGCCCCCAGAAGTGATAAACAAGTTTTCTGTTAGTTTAATGAAACTTCTTACAAATAGAGGAACCACACACAGCAATACCTCCCAGACAGAGCATCTGCTGTCTGCACGACAAGGGCTCTGCCACGGACAGAGAGCAGGGGAACAGCCGGCTCAGGCACAGGCAGAGGTGCAGGATGGAGGGTGCTGTTCTAGTGACAGGTTTTCTGCCTGAAAAGGTGGGAAATCATGCCAGAAAGGGAAGGGAGGGGAAAGTGCCAGTGTACCTTACTCTTAGAGAGGGGGGACCTATTTACAAACTGCTGTGGACATTCATTTGGCACAGAGAGTCAGCCAGAGATTCCCACAGCATCCAGTGTCCATATAAGCTCCCCAAGCAAGCGTAAGCAACAGTCATGAGAACAGGACAGGAGCCATGGCTCCCCACCAGGTCACTCACAAACAGCTCAAACTTACCCAAGAGGGGCAAGGCCACTGCAGGGACAACCAACTGCTTTCTGCTTTGCTGCCGTCCCATCAGGTGTGCAGGATGGACACCAAAATCCCTGTTTGCACTGGGCTCCACCTCCCTTAACACACTCTGCAACCCTCTGTGCAGATTCCTCTCCACTGATTTACACACACTACTGTGCTCTCAGTTTATCAAGCGTCCAGTGACTTTCCAGGTGATGAGACAACACTGTTTGTAGGCTCCCCACCTCACCTGTCGACCACCCCTGGTCATGAGGACTGAAAAAGAGTGTGAGAAGCCAGACTTCCCACTGCTGGCACCAGCCTGTTGCATGGTCCCGAGCTGCAGACTGATGAGATAGTGCTGGCAGAGCCCTCTGAGATGTAAGCAGCTGCCCAAGAGATAAACACTACTCAACAAATGTTTAGAAATACCAGCTTTGCCTTTGTTTCCAGTGTCGTAGAATTTCTGATTGTGCTTGAAAGTATGTAACAAAGAATTTATGAAGTGCTCAAACAAGAAACTTTCCACATTCTCAGAAATTCGCTACAAGCCTTGGGATCTATCTGATTGAAACTGCCATTACAAATTCTTATTGTACTTGATATCCTTACATTTCTAAATTTCAGAGTGAGAAAACCCTGCTTCCTTTTAAAACCATGAGAAACACCCTCAGTTCAGACTGTAGTTTGGAGATCCCATTCAAGAGAATTCTGCTCTTTGAGGAGAAGGTGATGGACTTACCAAGAGCCTCCTGCAGTACCCGAAGCGCCGGCTCCCGTCCTCCCCAGTCAGCATGAAAGAGAAGGTCTCACTAGGAGAAAGCAAATTGCCCAGAGCTTGTATCAGAACTACAGCATGGCTACAAGGTGGCTCACTTAGGAAGGGACACTGCCTCATCCAGTGAGAAATGCTACCCACTGGAAGGTCTTCATCATTAGGACATACTGTGGAAAAATTCTGTCAGCAGTGTGGTTAAGGACAAGCCAGCTGTCTCATTAGAAGAGATGGGTGCTGAATGTCAGTGAGTGCAGAAGCAACATGAGAATCAGATTTTGAGGGCAGTATTCCAGTGCTCCTTTACCCTTAGTTCAGTCCTGTCTTTTGACTGAGCTTTGTTGTTAAAGGGAGAACCTTAGATATTCTCCGAGTAGAGAAATCATCTTCTAATCCAGAAACAACACAGGTTTCCAAAATCCAGCTCATTTTATGTCTCTGCCTAGGATAAATACCAGTTGTGACAGAGCAGTAAAACAACAGTTTAAGGCTATAATTACAGCACAGGTAAAGGGATGGGTCTGTGAATTTGTGCCTGGGCTCAGAAACATTCCTGACTGCTTTGAAAGTTTTAAATGGCATTATATAAAACACCACCTTGTCCTGAAATGCCAGGGTTTGTATAACTACAGCTGTCTCTGGAGAGACCTTATTGTGGCCTTTCAATATGTAAAAGGGGCTTCTAAGAAAGATGGGAACAGACTTTTTAATAGGGTCTGTAGTGATAAGACAGGGGGTAATGGTTTCAAACTAGAACTGGGAAGATTCAGACTAGATAAAAGGAAGAAACGTTTTACAATGAGGGTGATAAAACCCTGGGACAGGTTGTCCAGAGAGGTGGCAGATGCCCCATCCCTGGAACCATTCAACGTCAAGCTGGACAGGGCTCTGATTAACGTGATCTAATTGAAGATATCCCTGCATATGGCAGAAAGGTTGGACTAGATGACCTTTAAAGATCCCTTCCAACCCAAACTTTCCATGATTCCATCCCTTCTGCCTATCCTGTTACTCTACACCTTTGGATCAACACGTTCTGACATAATCAATGCAGGGAAAGAAAATAATACACTTTTTTGAGATCACCTTGAATGAAAAAGAAAATGCAAGCCTGGTTCTCCTTCCCTTGCCCTTCTCCCATAGTCATTCATCTCCAGTAGAAGGAAGAGAGAGCTCCTCTGCTGGCATGGAGCACAGCTCCAAGAAAGTTCTCAAACAGCAACGTTTTGACCCAAATGAAGGGGTGTCCTGCAATGTTAGACAAGCACTCTGAGGTGAATGACTAGGGCAGAGGGTGAGCAGGGGCCCGTCCTTTTTAAGATTTATTTTAAATACTTCCATTTATGCTTTCGAGTTTAGCACTCAGAGGAACCTTCAAGCCTCTTCCTCTCAGCCACACAGGCCTGTGAGGCAGGCAGAATAGGGAAGAAAAAGAGCACAGAGCTTCAAAAGAAAGAAAAATTAAATACAGCTGCTGGATCACAAAGTGGCCAAGACTCAAACTGCTGCTTCCTTAATTGGGCATCGGCGAGGCTGGGGCTGCTCCAGCATCACTGCAGCATCATTCCAGCATCACTCCATCGTGCAGAGGAGCTCTGCAGCACTCACCTGTTGTACTCGGACACAGGGAGCCAGTCCTTGGCATCGGGGAAGCAGAACTGCGGGATAGCCTTGAGGCGCTCCTCCGCTTCCCGCATCTGCTTGGTTGGTCTCTCCAGCTGCCGGGAGAAAAGCGAGGTTCAGTCAGTCCCTGGGGTGTCCCTCCCCAGCTCTGCTTGAGGGCAGGGTCACTGATGAGCTCTGAGAGCCAGGGCCCATCAGACTGTCCTGTATTTGTGTTTGGCAGAGTGAGGCATGACTCCAGGACAGGCTTACAGGTGCAAAAGTACAAAAGAAATAATCACTGCCGGGGTTTTACTTTTTTTTTTTAATTGCCTGAAACTCCCTTGTTGCACAATGGCCACTTAAAACACAGCCCTAACTCAAATACCTTTCTGCTGCAAGAGCACAAGAGAAAGGCCAGAGACCAGCAAAAGTCTTTCCATTGACTTCAGCGAGTTTTGGAACAAAGCCTAATATAGCCAAAATGAGCTAAAAGTGAAATATTTAGGAACTGAATTTTAACACAGTCTTTAAAGCATCCACCATCAGGCCAAATTCTCCAGCTCTGGAAGAGATGAATTTGGAAACAGGGAAAGCTTTCAGTTACCTTCTCTATGCCCTTTGCTTTGGAACTGATTGCTTTGGAACAATTCTGAAAGCTCCATTTCAAAATTGGATTTCTTTCATTTTTTCATTTATTCACTTTACTTAGAATGAACTGTACATAGGAATTTTTCTTTTACCTTGGGAAACTGGTATGTCACTTCTGGGAGGTAAGTGTTTTTAGAGGGCTTCTTTTTCAGGGACACTACCACAAAATACTCAAATAACTCCCGCTCCTGCCACTCAATCAGCTCCAGTTCCAGGGTTCGGTAACTTGGAGCCCTCTTCAGCATTGACTGGATGTGTACAAGGCGCTGGGTATGAGCTGGCATTTAAAAAAAAAAAAGGAATAAAAAAGAGAAAGATCATTACCTAAGACTGCAATGTGTTTGTGTAAGCCACAGCCATTCACAAAGGACTTTCAATTTGCCAGAGTATTATTCCAAGCATGTTCTCCTTTCGAAAGCAAACGTTCCAGTTAGCAAACCTCCTGTAGTCTCCCTCACTAATTGCACCCATAAATCAAAACTCTCTCCAAGCACTGAAGTGATTCAACACTCAGTCACTGAAATAATTTGCAGATCATAACTGTTACCCTGCCAAAGGTCTGGCTTTTCTTCACACATAAGACTGGATTATAAGCCCTTATGTGGGTGTGCAAATGCACTGGGGCCTCCAGGGTGACACATCTGAAGCCTGGCTCACCCTGGTGAAAAACAGTTCTGTGCCCTGTCCCTACACAGCACAGCTTTTTGCTACAAACCACGTAAAGCAAGCCATGGAATAATCTCCAGGAAGAGGGACAGGGAAGAAAGGAAAGAACTGCCAATTGCCTCCTGTGGGTTGTTTTGTTAGTGCTAATTCAGTCAGGGGACAATCTTAGATTCATGGTCACTCATCAAGGCAAAGATGTGCCTTGATCCAGTGACTTGTTGCTTGATATCTATGGAGGAGTGGTCATTAACATCATTACCAGTTCTGGCAGAACAAAAAAACAAACCAGCCCAGTAAAAGCAGCTCCCTGCATGCTCTTCCCCAGTTCTTCACACCAGGATCTCTGGGCAAAGGCAGAAGAACTGTTAACAGCACACCTCAAACCCTTAAGGCTCTACTCACTGCCACTGCCCAAAGCTTCCAGAAGGCTGACTGGCCTTTGTGGCAGGGAAATAAGATGCCACAAGCACTCATTCACAGCAGTAATTAATTGACAGAAATAAAGGGAAAGCCCTTGATGAGCAGCCCTCATACATCGGGTTCAACAGAAAAATTAAAAATTATTTTGATAAAGCGCTTGGGTCTGGTGTGACTGCACAACTAAGGAAGCTAAAACCCCAGAATCAACCTGCCTGCTCCTGCCTTGAGACAGCCCCACACTGCAGGCCACTGCTTCACGTTTGCCAGAGGTGAAACCAAAGAGCCCACCCCACCAGATGGGCACCCAGTGAGTCCTGTCATGCTACACAGGACAAGGGGGTCTTTGGCTCGGGACATCCTGAGAACATCGATGTAAACACAAAGTCACTCAGACAGCTGGTTAGAGAGACATCAGAATGAAGGTCCTCTGTTCCACAACAGTGGGGGGAAAGCCTCCTGGTTTTCTGCGAGTTCAGAATATCCTCCCAGTAACAAGAGAGGGGCCAGGCCCTATCTTCTCTCATGGCCTTTGAGAGCAAGCAACCCCTCTATCTGCTGACACAAAGAAACAGAACCCCAAGTGCTTTTGGGTTGGTACAGGTAGACAAAGGAGCAAGGAGTCATTTTCCACACGTCACAACGTTGCATACATTGCCAGTTTTGGGTGGTCTTACCACCACCTATCTGGCACAAATCTGTTTTCCTAAGACCATGTTTTCCAAAAAGGTTTGCTGCATGTACAGTAAGCAGGTGACATCTGCAGTAGATAGACATGGACGATTGCCCCTCGTCTTGTAACAGCTCCACACCCCTGTCTTTTTTGGCCCTCACCTACTAACAATGTAATGGGTTTTTAGTAATGAAATCTGCATCTTCAGCTTTTTTATAGGACTCTTTCTGTATCAGGACTTAGGAAAAGGAGAGAATAATATACTGGCCTGGCTCAGGCAGAGTTTGTGCAGGTGCTGATAAAGGAATTTCTACAATTTGGAGACTGCACACTTATAAAAGAGTCTAAGAACCACAACGCTGGATCAGACCCAGATCCTTGCCTCCAACAGCAGTGAGCAGTAAACACAGAAGGCAGCATACGGGTAAGAAAGGAGCATCTTTATCCAATCTCATCCCTCTAAGCCTGCACCCAGTAGTCAGTCTGGAACAGATCAGCATCTCTGAAGTGGCTGACAAAGCCAATCTGTCAAAGGTCCTGTTCTTCATTATATGACACAGTTGCCAAATCCTTGTTAGACCTTCACAGCTCATTTTGTCCTTGCTTTCTACGTTCATGCTCCCGTGTTGGAACTTTGTGAGCTCTGCAATAACGGAGTTAAGAAACTACAGAAAATACAGACCATGGACAGGAACAACATGCAGTAGCAGGAGTATGTACACTGATAATGTCTGTGACAGGGTCTGACTGGAAGTCACTGAAGGCTGATCCCTTACCTTTAAACCTGTCATCTGAGTCGCTCTCGCTCTCGCTGTTCTCATCTGCAGAGGACAGAGAGGCATCAGTTAATGCAAAACCAGAGCAAACAAACTCAGTTCACTGTGCTGTGACTGGGAAAAATCCTATCTCTGAGCCTTGTGATCCACACATGCACTTCTCCTCAGTCTTAAAATATCTTGAAATAAACAGTTTGAATGACTCCTTAGATTGTGTTTTCCTTGGATTCAGTTTCAATATCGCTTGAGAGTAAGAACTTCATTTTGATGAAAGGGCAAAATTCATTCTCCATTACAGCAACTGTTTGCACTGAATCCCCATCTATGCTGAGCTGCAAAAGTGCCATTTGGAAAATGGGTCTTAACCCTTTCACTTCTTGTTTCCAGGTTTTAATTTTTTAATTTTTTTTTTTAAGTTATGCAGCACTTGAGAAGTCAAAGTAAGCCTTATGAGCTTTGTCTGCCCAGGCAACATTCCCAATCACCAGAATTCACCAAACTGAGCTAGAGTTAACAGGCAGAAGTAACCTCATAACAAGATGTGTTACTGAAGGGGTCTTGTATTAAAGCTCTATTGCACTCTTACTACAAACGGTCTGAATTTCCTTTTTTGGCCCCTCGTTTTCCAAAGCACAGTGTGAGTTACACAGTGTGAGTGCCAGGAAAAAGCATGCAAGAACTGCAGGGTCAAAACTGTGAATTTTGGACAAAACTTACAGACAGAAAGTTATCATTCACAGAAGAAAGTTCTAAACTAAGTGGAGTCCAGAGCAGATGTGGAGAAAAGAAGGGAATTGATAATCCTGTTCATCCAAACGGATTCACTGAATCATGGCACTCGTACCATACCTCGTAGGGACGATGTCTCAATGTTGGACATAGAAAGTTTCTTCAGGCGTTTTTTCCCTCTTTTTGCACTGTAGATGGAATTGATTCTTTGGACAAGCTGAAGAATAAGAAAATAAGGAATCAGTAAGATTAAACGTTTTTCTGCCAGGAGACTTTTAATTAACCTATCCAAACAAAACATGGATGATAGAGCAGCTGAACCCCCAAAGCTTTTACTATTTCAAAGTGCGTTTTCTATCTCTCTTTTTTAAATCCCATTTGTTTCAATTACTTATTTTGAATCTAACTTCTTCACCTATGGATATATTTTAAAAAACAATTAAATAACTCAGAAGCCTAAATCCCACTTTGAAAAATCCTGTAGACACTTGCAATGAAAGCAATGAGCCTGAGGATTCAAAGGCAGCTGTCATCCTCTACCACGTCATTCCTCTATGCCGTTGTTTCTCTCTTCACTTGCATTTTCTGAATATTAATAGTCCATTAGCCATATCCAACAAACTCTCATGAACCTGAAGATCACATTCTTATTTGAATACGAGAGTAAGATGTGTTAGCTCCTCTCCGAACTGAGATTTTAGCATGCTCAAATTTGCACAAGAGAGGGCTCTGACTTTTTAAAGCTTTTTCAGGTGACCCAGCTGCTTTGAAGTGACATGGTGTCAGCTGAAGATCTGGCCCATGTGGACGTCTATGGGTTTAACCACCACTAGCCAGTATTTTAAGCCCTGGTAATGATCTTTGTGACTTCCCTTGAGAGGGCTAATGCAGATAATAACTGTCTGTCCCAAAAATATCTGAGATGATGGGAAATATTAATGACATAACTTGTGTTTAGTGTCTTCAACAAGAGGCTGGGATTACCAAGAATTCATCATTAAACAGAATATTATAACTTTGGGAGAGTCACCAATACATAGCAATTAATCTTCATGATGTTTTATAAGTCAGGAATAGTATATTTCATTCCACAGCAGATTTCTTCATAGAACTATAATACTTTTTGCAAAAGCTGTTTCATCTCAGCTTGCAGAGAGAAATAAGTGCTGAGTGAAAGGCAGCGATTTGCTATAGACACAGCAGAAGATCAGTAACAGAGCACAGACAGAAACAAAACCTTTTTATTTTTTCCCTCTAATAACTAACACTATCTCAGTTTTAAAAATTTTATTCTCCAGGAGTATGTGATTCTGAAACGTAAAGTAATAGGAAAATTGAAATTTAGCCTGGAGAAAACGAGACTCAGAGGTGACCTTATCACTCTCTACAACTTCCTGAAAGGTGGCTGTAGTCAGGTGGGGGTTGGTGTCTTTCTCCAGGCAGCACCTGACAGAAGGAGAGGACAGAGTCTTAAGCTGTGCCAAGGAAAATATAAGTTGGATATTAGGAAAAAGTTTTTTATGGAAAGAGTGATAAAGTACTGGAATGGTCTGCCCGGGGAGGTGGTGGAGACACCATCCCTGGATGTGTTGAAAAAAAGATTGGATGTGGCTCTCAGTGCTATGGTCTAGTCGGGGTGTTAGGGCATGGGTTGGACTCGATGATCTTGAAGGTCTCTTCCAACCTGCTCATTCTGTGATTTGCAGTAAAACTGTGAACATTCGTATGCTGCAATCATAATTTCATGTAAGGAGAATATATGCTACTTCAATTAAAAAAAAAAAATTGTGTACAAAACTAACAGCCAAACTTTCCAAGTTTTACTCAAAATCAGGCAATAAGCTACTCTGGAAGTTACCCTGTAACTTCCTCCAGAGATGTGTGCCCATTTGTGCAGTAAAACAATATATTCTAAGAAAGTAAAAATACAGTAAATATTAAGGACATAGGATTAACTTCATCCTTAAAAGAGAATTTCCAACCAATTGACAGAAACATAAAAATCTCCCTCTACTCACAGTATTTATAGCCATGTACTTCAAAATATGCTCTTTAATAAGAACAGGAAAGAGTTGAATACACAGTAAAAATCAACTTTGTTCACAAGCCAAAATGAAGCATACTGGCAGTTGTCCCCCTCTCTGCTGCTATTGTATTGCTGGTTTTTTTGGTTGTTTTCTTGTGGCTTGGGGGGTTTTTCACATTCCATTTTGAATTTAAAACCTCCTTGAAAAATGAAAAATGAAGTTTTACTTCAAATCCATCAAGACAGCATGGTTATCAGGATGGGGTAAGTTGTGAGTAAATGAAGGGAAACTTATCAGGCCAATTAGTTATTTTCCTGGAGACAAACGATGGGGAAATAAACCACTTCGGATGTTGCTGTGTATTATAAATAATAATTGCTTGGCCATCACCCATTCAAAATCTTAAAGTTATATACACAGCAATGCTCTGATTCACAGAGCTTAAAGAAGAGTGTGGAAAAGAGAACTGCCTTAAAATCAATTCTGTGCGAGGATGGCCATCATATCTTTCCTCCTCTTGGATAACTTGGAAGTTATTACTTCTAGGGAAGGGATTTTGATCTAAATGTTCCTTTAGGGTACAAAAAGAGCTTTGGATGGTGATGGCTAAAGGCTGGCTAGAAATTCACAGGCTCTCGCAGACAGAGGTGACCTCTCCTCAGCACAAGCCTGATGACACCACCAGTACCTTTGGGATCCTCCTGGCGCGCCGTGTGGACAGCAGCTCGCTGGCAGTGCTCAGGCTGTCCTCGTTGAGGCTGGAGGGGGACGAGGGGATGCCCAGCTGAGCCAGCAGCAGCATGTCGTCGTGGCTGTGCCGCTTGGGCAGCCGCGGCAGGCGGTGGCTCTTCCTCTCTGACCAGTTCCCGACGCGCAGGGAGTGGCTGCTGGCCTTCGAGGGCAGCTGCAGGGACAAGAACGGCTTGAGCTCCTCCCCTCTCAGCCACACCTGGGGCAGAGGCAGCTCTTGTGACAGTGCTGGCTGCACAGGGACATCACGCCAGGTGAGCCACTGCCCTGCGGGGTGTGCGTCAAGAGAGGGTCTGAGGTCACGGTGAAGGGGCAGGGGTCAACCGCGAAGACTTTAGAGTTCAAAGAAAACAACACCACTTCTGACTCTGCTGCATTTCCTTGCATCCATATCCCATCAACTCCATGAGCCCTAAAATCTAACTTGAGGGCTTGGCTGACAGCACAGCACTGACCAATGGGCCTGGTCCATCCCTTTCACTTGCAGGAGTGAAAATCAAGAGCAATTACATAATTCAGTATAATATTAATTCAGTGTAATAGTAATAACTAAAGCAGCAAATTCATGCTATTTTATCCAAGAAAAAAATAAGTAGAAAAATCAAGCTTGTTCTGTTTTCATGGTGTTAAGAAGTTTTAAGACCTGCCAATGCACAGACGTGTGGTTACAACCCTGTCCTGCATTCCCAAAGAATTCCCTTTAAAACACGAAACTGTTATCATTACAGGGCAAAGGGAAAATCTCTCTGAAGGATAAGCACCAAGTAACGTCTATCTTTAAAAAACTGGGGCTCTTTTGGAGCAGTCCTTGGAGCAGCTCTGCCCAGCTCCAGGTCTCTGCCTTGTTCTCCCAAACACAAACACTGTAAAGAAGCTTCACCAGCACGTCCAGGAAGAAGTACTATTGTGCCAGATTAAACATCTGTCAGTTGGCATTTACTAATATTCTATCAGCTCTATTACAAGCTATAAACCTGCAGCAATAAATGTCTCGTTTATTGGCTGACTGACTGCAGTGCCATCCTACCTGGGATTAAGCGCAGGTGTTTCTGTAGAGAGGGGTTGCATCACAAATACAATGTCATCATAAAACTTTCCTTTCATACCTGAGGACTTCAAAAACTGAAAATAATCAGTGGGAAAAGAAAAGACACTGGGATTCAAAATTACCACACCACCAGTGTTTCTGAGGTCTCTGCATACTCCAGGTAAGCATGCCAGGAAAACTGGTGGCAGTCTACTTTATTGAAAGGAATTATTTTTAGAGATGACTGCTGGATGCCTGCTGACTTTCTGATCTCTTCCATCTTGTTTATCATCATCCATGACTGAAAAGTCATGTTGCTAACCCAGCTGTGTTGCTATGATGGAAAAACTGGGTGATAAATCGTTGCCAAAGCTACCATTCTTCAGGAAATTCAGACTTTTCTATTTCTGGTCATTGGAGAATTACCCAGGCCCAAAGCTGACCCGCTCCTAATGTCTCTTCACTTTAAATATCAGCACAATGACAGTGCAATTATGGCAGGACTGATCCTGGCAGGGCACTCCCGGCAGCATTTCAAAAAGAGCTACCAGAATAAAGACAGCCCTATTGCAAAGGTACCACAGAGTTCTAATTTACTGAACAACTTTACAGAAGCCACTTATATCTGTAATGCAGGGTTGCCACAGAATTTAAACAGAGAATGCTGGCCACTATCTTCCTATGGACCTGTATGGTTCCCAGCCTAATGACAAACCCTCAGGGATCCTCTGGATGCTGCACAACTCCTCTTAACACACACACAGCCAGAAACAGTCGTTATGCACCATGTCCCACTATGAGGTTTTCCTCATGACTGCAGTGCCTGTTTCTTCTTTGCCTGATTACTACTTTCCCCTTGTTCCTTCTCCAGCAGCTTCGCTGAAGTCACTCCTCTGTTTTACATAGGATGCGCTAGGAGCACACTAAGAATCCCGGTGATGCTTCTTCCGTCTCTTGGACTGTGATGCTTGCATGCACACAAAGTGAAAGAAAATGCATTCCGTTTTCTTTCTAGGTCTCTTTACAACACAAAAATGTAAATTGTTGTGACCTTTTGTTGAACTGCAAATTTGATGTTGATTCAGTGCACAATGAAGTTCCTTTAAAGGGTATTTTGAATCTCAAAATTAAGTATGTGATGAGATTTATATTCTTCCTTATGAACACAGTGATCCCATAAACAACAAAGCAACCTGGCATTTCATGGTGTTCACTAAAAAAACAGGCTTGCTTTGGAAAATTCACCACAAAAGGGAAGGTCTGCAGAGTTCCTCATCCTTCTTATGCTATAAACACAATTTATGCAGCCCTGTTAACTGCAGACACTCGGGTTTTTCTGACTACTTTATTATTCATGTATTTATTCAGGACTTTTACCTGGCCTTCTCTGTTTTACCATAAAACATGCCACACTACAAATTTCCCATGAGCAGCGTCACACCAGGCCTCGCATACCAACAGAGGGACAAAACCAGCAGCTGACTTCTCCCCTCCGGTCCCCGCCTGGCAGAAAAGGCAGAGGCAATTCCCTAAGAGGTGGCGGCCGTACAAAGAGTTAATTTAGGTCCGGATTCAACACAAAACCGAGCAGTGGAAGGCTTCTCTTAAGAGCGTCAGGCCAGGGGCAGCACAGAGCGCCGCGGGGTCGGGCAGCGCAGCGCTGGACGCGGAGCGGCGGCTGCCAGGGGCGCTGCCAGCAGCGGCGGCGGGCNGAAAAAAAAAATCATGTGAACCAAGTGAAAGGCTTTTCTAAAAGCTCCTCAGCTTTCAGCATGACTCATCCCTCTAGCTGCAGCTGGAAGTATTTGGAAGAGAACTTGGCTATGAGGTCGACAAGTTTCTTTGGATTTTTTTACTGTCCTTTTTTTTTTTTTTAACTAAAATGCGAAGATTTCACAAGACGTGTTTCTGAGCATCTGCAGCTGTGGAAAATTTATTGATATATAAAGGCTAAGGCACTTAACTCCTTTAAAGTGTATCAGTGGATTTTATAAATCTGTAATTCTTTCACTCAGGGGGTGAAATGAAGACCAGTAAAAAACTGTGCTCAACACACCACCCTTACACACAATAAGACAATTCTTATTTGATGCAACCTTTGTTTATCTCTTTTCCTGAGAGAAGGCAAAGGAAGAATAAACACTCCTGCTCAGCAGTGCCAAGAGACAAGACTGAAAATGCAAAAGGACAATTTCTGTCCCAACCATATTGCATCCTCAAAGTGTTCTTTAAAATAGATCCTGTCTTCAAATTAGGCAGCTATTCATTTCAAGTTATGTGAAACCCTTGTCTCCTGGAAGGAAAGTCATCCTGCTAGTAATATATAGAGGCTTGACCAATTAATCACTAAATATGACTTAAATGAAAAATACATTAAAAAGCAGACCACAATCTTTGACTTTTTACCATTTGAAAACCAAAATTTATAGTCCAGATTTCAGTGAGATCCAATATCCACAGTCTCCTCAAAATTCCTGAAATTAGCAGACCTCTCACTAAACAAAGTAGCATGAAGATGAATGAGTGCCATCGATAAAAATAACACTTTTTATCCATTTTTTTGGACAGTTAATAATCAGAAACTGATTTAGAACTTCAGGTTTTTAAAACATCAAGTCATTCCAGTTTTCCAACCATCTTGAACAGAAAATCATCTCAAAAAAAAAGTGATCTACTCAAATTCAAGACTTGATTTTACAGAAACATCCAGGAAGTTAAAATCTTTTAAACCAATTTTCTTTTGGTTTTATATCTAAAGGTGAATTCAAAACCCATGGGTTTCGTACAATATATATGTCATAGTACAGGCTATTTAATATAAGAAATTCAGCTCTGACTACATACTGTGTCAATTGAGAACTGAGGATGGAAAGCTGTAGCCTGGTTCACTATTCCCACTGTTACAGAAAATACTCCCAGCATTTAAGGAGATGGCAGCTGAGGCGTAAGGTGTTTTCAGTGAGAGCAAGGCCTGGGTTAACACTCGGTGTGTGTGACTACCAGCTATTTTGTTCTAGACAGACTATTAAATTTCCTTACTGTAAAAAAGAAAACAAAAGCAGTTTGTGCTTTCTACTTTATTGTTGAGCCTGGAAGTGTGAGACTGCTTGATTCATCAATTACAGCCACAAGAACTTCTGCTGAGCAAGTTCACATATTCACAGTACAAATAAAAATAGAGTTTCGCTTCGCTAGTGCATCATACTAAGATTTCTAGTCAAACATAAGCACAAGAGTGAATGTTTTAGCTTTGTTCTAATTAGAAGCCTGAATCACTGCTGCTCTTGAAGAATGTTTGACTTGGCAACCAGAGCTTATTATTTCATCCAGAGGGAATCTGATTGTGGAGGCTGCACTATCACTGTAGCCAATTCTCATGCCATATGGAAAGAACACCTTCAGGTGCATCAGATACACCAAAAAAAAAAGCCCTTTTGATGAATGCAATGAACAGGATAAATCTTAAGCAACAAATATTCCTTAAAAAAAGAAATTCTATGGAGGACTATGGAAGTGGTTGATTTTCTTCCTGTGGGAAGAAAAAATAGATATCACACCCAGATTCTCTTACTTGTAGACTCTACAGCTCTAGAAATGGTAATCATAACAATGATAAATAGTCAAATTTGCAAAATGTTGTTACTTACAGCTGATTGGGCTCTAGTAGCGTAATAAAATTTGTTGTAAACCCAAGTCAAGTGTAGGTCAAGCAAGCATATTGGAATGGATTAATAGATTACAAAATACCAGGCTACAGGAGACAGGGCTCAAACATGCTCTTCCTTGTGAAAACAAATGTTACTGCATTAGTCTACAGGGTAACCAAACTCCCTGGAAGAAACAAGCCCATCAGTGAAAAGAAACCTTTTTTCCAATGTAAAGCATTTATAAATGTTAGGGGGATTCTCTTTCCAAAACACAGTGTAAAACAGAATTGCTTGAACCCCGTTAAACTCAACATAAATAATGTTGACCTGACATATTAAGTATAGAAACGGGCCCAGAGAACTCTTGGATGAGAGATGGGGGAGGAGCAAGGAACCATGAGCAGAGGCTTTTTTTCTGAGTCAGAGTCTCTACCAAAAGAGAGCTTGGGCCAAATTCCTCTTCAGTGTAATGTGAAGGTCAGAGGAGACACCACAGGGATTTTAACCCTTTCCCCTAGAGCTGTGAGAGCTTCTGCAGATGCCTGGTTTGCTGTTCAAGGACTCTTGTGTCTATTCCTTCTCTCATTTGCTTAAAAACCAAATTATTTCAGAGCTTGGGGGTTTCTATCACTTTGAAATAATGCACTGAGACCAAATACACCTCACCAATTTTTTTTAAGAAGAAGAACCTCCTTCCACACCAAATTTCTGATAATGAAATAGTCTGATCAATCAGAAACCACCTGTTTTTGCTTGATATGACTCGAGTTAAGTATTTGGTTCAAGTTGTGAATTAGAAGAGACAGACAAATAAACTATCTCTTCAGCAATTTTCAACCACCATTTCTTAGTATATCTGCTCTCCCTGGTAGACACACAAAAGACCAGATATGCAAAAAGAGGCAGCCCGGACTGGTTTCTATACAAGTGACAAGAAACCAAAGAGGTTAGGTAAACTAAAAATGCTGAAAGTACCCTGAACTGCCTTAAAACAGCATTTAACTGCATCTGACTCTCTTCCATGGGAGAAAGATCTGGGAAGTGGTGGTCAACAGCAGGTGCAGGTCCCACATGGGAGTGAGGTCCTGGGAGAGACCTGAGGTGGTGGTTGCTATTGCTGCTGCTACTGCTGCTGCAGCACATAAAGGAGGAAAGTTTCCATATAACTGGGCTGGCTCAGAGGTTTACAGCTTTCTCCTTCACCACCACTTCTCCAGTCCCAAGTCTCAGGCAAGGAATGTTTGCAAGCTGCAGTGCTTGGATTTGCTGCAAAAGTAAGATATATTTACAATGAAAGAGCAAGGAAACATCCTTGTTCCTGCCATATGGATGTCTCTGTTGGAAGCCAAAAGGAGAAACATCATGCAGTATAGAGGCCAGGCTTGCCTTAATGAGGCTGATCAAACAGCCACACAAGACAACAGCAGATTATCACTGACTTCAAAGGAAGCTGAATCATACCCCCAGAATGCATATGATCGCAAACAGTAAGTCCTTGGCAAATACTGTCTCTAATCACCATCCCTACTCCCAGATCAATTCCCTTTATAAGCATTTTTCCAAGTTTCCCATTCTCTCAAATTCTACGTACCAAAGTGTTGAGTTAACACAGGGCATTTATCTACACGACATTTCTCTTCAGAAGACCTCACAGAATATTTAATGGTCCATCAGGGAAAAAAAACAAAGACAAAAAAAAAAAGATAAAATAACCACTGATATTTAGAAATGTCCTGAGGAATGCAGTGCCTTGAGCTTAAGCATTGATGAGTTCCCTCCAGGAGCTGCAGTTCCTCACTCCGTGATGCGGTGATGTGGTGCGAGTCAGCCCCACCGAGTCCTGAGGCAGCACACAATGTTCCTCTGCTCAGCCTCTCACACGTGGCAAATGGGAAGCAGCGGCAGACTCAGCGAGGCTGTCTCATACTGAGAAAGGAGTGAAAAGTAAGGCTGAGGGGAAAAAAAAAGAAGCAAGCAGACGCTTCTCTATAAATGGCAGAAAGCAGGGAAATGCATCCTTTCGTTCTAGATGGGAGAAACAATTATCAGAGGAATTAGGTGATTCACTGAGTGCTGATTATAACGCCAGCCTTCTGCACTGCCAGGAAGAGAGGAGAATGGAACAGCAGGTACAGAGTAAAGGAAAAGACTCTTAAATGTTTGTTAAGTTGGGTGTTTAAATTGCGAGCCGATGCTCACAGAGGGGATACAGAATCCACAGGTGAGTGCCCAAACTAAGAGCCTGCTGCCTTTCCTCCTGGCTGCTTAGAACGCCCAGGGACCTGAGTTGCATGGCCAGGACAGTTATCACCTCACAGATGATGTGCACGTGCATTGCTCATTCATTTCAGCCATAAAATTACACCAACGCAGATCCACACCACCAGTGCTGGAGGAAAACTCGGCCACTGGGATGTTTGTGAGCATGTTCAGACCAAATGGGTGAAAACCAGTAAATCTCCACACTCCCATAAAGTATCCAAGCTTAGATCTTTGGTGCATAGATGAGCTCTTTCAACATCAGAGATGCTGCAACTGTGCATCTCAGCTGGGGAATTTACCCCAGGAATCTGCAGCAAGAAGAACTATTTCAATCTCAAATTGCAGCTAACACATATTACAGCTGTTCTGGAAAGCTCTTGCTGAACAGCACTGAGTTACAGACCATTACTTGCTTATAGTCCTATCACCCAGTGTATCTCCTCAATACCACAAGAGAAGCAGAAGAGCATCTGCAACAAGAAGAGTGGCAAGTCTAAAATGCAATCAGCCTTTTGGGCCCCAATCCATGGACTTTGTAGGCAACAACCTGTGCTTTCTGGACTTCTCCAGTCCTGCTTTGCCTTGCAGTAAGCAGAAGAAACACTACACATACTTTCAGCTCCCTGCTGTCTCTGTGGGGACTGCAAGAGCTGAAAGTGTAGTCATAATGAAGCATAAGGGAAAAGAATTAGCATGGATGGTAAATGAACAAGAAATTTCAACCCCAAAAATCACCCATTTACCACTCAGTCCAAAATCATGTGCATGAAAACGTCTGATGAGCAACTGTTAGCACTGTACAGCAACAGCTCCTCTAAACTGCCTGCATTTCAGGGGCTTCACCCTGCTGACTTCAACAGAGTCTCTGAATCTAAAGGAGGATTTGGGAGAGCGGTCTCAGTCTTTTTTTTTTCCTCTGTTTTACTAACCTGCAGCACTGACTAGAAAGGCAGGCAGAGACTGTCACAAGCAGCTGTAGTGGATGGCATCATGGTGAGAGACACTCTATAGAGAAGAACTGAGCTCTAAATAGGGCATGAGATGACTATTAAAAATAACTGGAATCCATGTATCCAAATGTAACAAGGCAGCAGGCAGATTGTCAGTAGGATCAGCTGAAATATTTGGCCTTTCTTTGACAGGCCCATATGAACACTGTTTGATTTAATGTGCTCTGGCTGCCATTACCCTACAGTGTCTATTATTAAATTTGCTGCTTTTACACTTTCCAAAATCTCACATTCTTTTTGGGCTGTCGCAGGCAGACTGTGGGTGCAGAATAAGACAGGAATATACTAGTCTGTGATCACTGCCTGTACCATCATTTTGCATCAATCCTAGCTGCAGAGACCTGCTGGTGTCTGACTGAAAACCCAAAATGCCTTCAGAGAAGCAGCTAGCACAGCACTGCTGGCAGAGTTGCAATCTCTCCAAGTTTTCTTCAGCTTCACAGCAGCCCAGCAATTCCAGTTTCTCCCCGATTTGTCACGGGATGATAATATGACAGACTAAAATGTGTTACAAAAGCATGACAGGCGATAATGTGGAGTGTGAGGATGGGATTTTACTCAAAAGATCAGCTTGCTCTCTTTCTAACCTTTACCCACATTTACTGGAAGAACTTTGCAAATGTTCTAATTTGAAAGCAATGTCAAGCTGAAACATTTTCCAACTTGACCTCAGTCATCATTGCTGCAGCTCTGATCACACACAGCAAAGGATTCAGTAGAACAGCTAAATAATCTCATTTTGTCACATGACATGCACTATGTCAAAAATTTACACAACAAATCAGACCAAGTAGTTGGTTTAGGAGAGATGAGGTGCCTTACCAGCAGGGATGAAGGGAAGGACTTGTCCTGTTTTAATGCAGAAGTAAACAAGAAGCTGATTATCCCAAACTGAAGCAATACTCAAACTGACAGAGAAAAACAGCCCAATGAAAGTGTATGACTCAGCTGTCAAGTTTTTATCAGTCACCTTTGGTGTCAACTGTAACAAGTTCTATTATATTATATACCCCTAACAGAGGCAATGATTATGTTGTCCTCTTAAGGCGCAAAAAATCTGTCAGTAGAAGTGTCCAGCTACTGAGAGGGCTCAAAATCTTCTGAACATGACACTGAACAAGCCCAGAGAGCAGAAAGGTGCATAAGAAACCCTCCCCAAGAGGGCCAGCTGCCCCTGGGACAGTGAACTGAGGGACACTCCCAGTGGGAACACACCAGCAAGATCCCATTCAGAAATTCATCCTGGTTTTAGAGCTTCCACAGCAATGTTTTTTGGGGCGTTGCCTTATTTTCGAGACTGCTTCAGTTCCAGCTGCCAAAGCAGACATGGAATCGTGCGACATTCAATTAAACATTATCAATCTACGAGGCAACACACGGAGCCCAGTTGAGCAATGCGTTTCCTGCACATCTGTCGTGTCCTCTTGGAGGAAATCTCCACCTGTTCTGCTGTGTACAGCACTCTGGGGACTTAGAGAGTAAGAAGGCTTGTTTTGTCAGAGGCTCCTCCCACTAAATTTAATTTTTAAATGGAGTGCTATTTCTTTCACCTAGTTTTACTAGATTTTCTCAAGTCAAACATAATACTATGCCCTTAACCTTCATTTCATTCAACTTTTTTTGGTGGTGATAACAAATGCTTTCTCCTAGATGTCAGGTCAACAATGCTGCAGAGACACAAGACCTTAAATAACAATATTCCAACATCTCAGCTGCATTCAGGGCATCAGACTGGAAAACTGGAACCGTATGGTCCATATGACAGGAAATACTGTTGTGCACAAACACAGCAGAAGCAACCATCTCAGCCATCTCTTAATACTGTGATAGTTTCTTGAATTCACACAAAGCCAAGCGTGGTTTCCCCGACCGGATTCAGAAAGCCACATCAATTTTGGTCTGATTAAAGGCTCATTCAAAACCACAAGAAGCAAAACAATGTTAAGTTTACTATGACTGCCACATTTCTGTGAGTGCTAGTACAGAAGATGAATGAAGTCCACATGGTTCCTTGCACATGGAATACAGCTCTCATTTATATTAGGAATGTACACCCCTTTATACAACGGCTGCTTGATGAATGCAGAATGGATCATTATGTTCCAATCCCATACCTGTCCTGAATTTACCATGCAGGTATTTCATCTATTAAAGTCTACAGAAATATTTCAAACTTGAACAAAGTGTCTGGTTCACAGTGTCACTGGATTTCAAAGCACAATTGGTTTTGGTTTCAGTATACCTTAAAACTTATAATTTTTTTTTTTTTTTTTTTTTTAATTCAGCTCTCAAAATAAGATAAACTACACACAGCAGTTCATTGCTGCCCTGGTCATTAAAAAGAAACAGTGTAAGGGCACCAGGAGGAAGATGAAGCTTTAGTGTGCATATGCCTCACATGAAGAGGCTGTGTAGTAACCAAAAAACCAATTACTCCAGGCCTAGCAATTACATGCTTAGAAGTTGTTTAGCCTCGGACAGGCTGGGGGATAACCCAGCTGCTGTCTGCCACTACCTAGAAAAGCAAGTGGAAAAGACAACACCTGGTACTTCTTGGAGGTGAAAGGATGAAGGGCAACAGTCCCAAATAGCAGCAAGGAGAATTCAGACTGGATGGAGAGAAAATTTGTTCACAATGACATCAAGAAAACATTCTTCGCAATGGAGGCCAAGCCGTGGAAAAGGCTGCACAGGGAGGCTGTGAAGCCATCCTCCCTGAGTATTTTGAAAACTCAACCAGATGTAGCCCTAAGCAACCTCATCTAATGTTGAAGTTAGCTCTGCTCTGAGCAGAGGCTGGACCAGCTGACTCCACAGTCCCTTCCAACCTGAATTTTTATGATTCTGTCTCACACTAGAACGCTTAGAGCATTGCTCAAGATTCACAGCTTCCTTTTCTTGTATTTTAACACTTCCTTGCATTACAAATATTAAATCTAAGGGATGGGGGGACTTGACACTTTATTAAGTTTATTACTACAGAAACAATGTTTTAACTGCTTACGAGTTTCAGGGAGACAAAGAGCTTCAATGAGGTATAGGGGGAAAAAAAGACCCACTGGCACCTCCAGGGCAACTGTTTGCAAAGAAAACTCAGAGCACAGTGACAGAGCCCTTTATAGCTTTGAAGCAGCTGTAGATCTATAAAATAAACTCACTCTTGCAGACACCTGGTTTGCATGAGCACAAAAGTGCTACTTGGAGACTGGGGTCTAGCACCACTGGTATAAATTATAGAGATGTGATACACAAAACTACAACAGTTTCTTTAAAGCTGGAGATCAAACCACTTTGGCTTGTCTTTAATCATGCCTGACAGTTTATAAGAATTGTACTGATTTGATATTCCCCCCTCACTGCCCGTATTGAATGAAGTGCTTGGAAAGAGGTTGTTAAAAAGCAGTACAAAACAATGAAGTTCTGTGTTTGTCCACAGATTTGAAATTTTGCATTCTCTTCCCACTGCCCTGCCAAAATGTCCAAATTATAGTCTGCAAGGAGCTGGTTTATAGTACCCATGAGTTGGAAGAGCTTATTATGATTTTGTTTTGCTGAACCCAAAATTTCTTCTCATTTGAAGAAAGCTTCTTACCAGCCCTGCACCTTTTATTTTGATATTTAACAAACCAGACAAGGGAAAGAATCATTACCACCTAAAATCTGGCAGTACAGTGCCAAGTCCTGAGCAAAGATGAGCACTGAAACTAACACACAATACATTCTCAAGTGTGAATAGTGTGGTGGTCTGTCATGGAAAAGGCTGAGGATATAAGGATGCTCTACACAGAAAAAGACTTTTCAGCATCTACAAAAGCTTTCATTTTAACTAACAGACACTGAGCAGGAGCTGAAAGCTTCTGTTCTGAGAGTTTTGGGGTTTTTTAATGTCATAGAGGAAGTATACAGCTGAGAATGGAAAGAGTAAATTCCTGTTTCCATTGAGGCTGACAAGCCAGAGACAGAATTTGGGTTGACAAAGAGCCCCAGGCTCCAATTTGTGGCCGCTGTTCTTTGCTGTATCAACTGATATGACCAAGAATAGTTTTGCTCTATTGTCTTTGTTTGTCTCTCAAACATTTGTAAGCACTATTAGAGTGCTTTTTACCAGACTAAACAAGCCCAGTTTGTCAGTGTCTCTTCAGAGGATGTGTGCTCTAGGGTCCCAGACTATCTTGGTAGCCCTCCAGCTTTCAGTATATAAAGATTCATTGTCCAAAGTAAAATGAAGTCCCCTTTGTATCTGTTGTAATAATATAACACTGAAAGAGTTAAAAACAATGCAGATATTCATCACTTGTGTGGAAAATCTGTGCTCTGAAGGGCTGCCCAATTTTTGGTAATTATAACAACTTTTTTTTGATGTTAAAAGAATGTATGCATAGGCCATACATTTCCTTCTAAGACCAAAAGAAACATGTTTTTCTTATGAAGCTTAATCAAAACAGTGTTTTTTGTTGTGCATTCCTGATGGTTGTATAGCTAAAGGAAATTAATTCCTCTTTAACCAGCAACTGGGACTGGAGGAGACCAAGAACAGTGCTACAAACAACTGCTTTGGGGCAGTCCACACCGGAGTCCTGAAAAGCTCAGGCTGACCACACAAGGCCTCTGAGGCTAATCTTGCTATTGGATAGCTCTGTAAACACTGTCTCGGGTTCTGTTCTTTACATTTTTACACCACTCAAGGCTTCAAGCCAAGGCCTCGATAAAAAGAACGATTTGGTTCTTGAAAAGCATTGGCAAAAAGCTGACCAAACAGTCTGTTTCCAATACTAGCCAGTGAAGTCTGAAAGAATCAAGACTTCCTGCATGCAGCCTGAGAGCTACGTTTGCACTGAAGGATCAAACCCATTTAGCCTCCATTTAATCTCTCCTTACTGACAGCACTAAATGTTCCTGCCCAGGGCATGTGTTCAGCAATACACGGCCTGCCCACAGCCACTCAACATCCTGCTGTGAGCCCATGTTCTGCTGCAGCTTCTTACCTACAATGTCTTCATAGGCATTTTCTTCTAAAGTGCTCTTGGATCCAAATTTATGCTGGCTCTCAGTTCCATTTTCAGTCGGGGAGGAAGGGTACAGGGATTGCAGACTTGAGGCATCCTCAAACTCAAAGGATTTTCTAAAGTTTAAAACAATAATAATTAGTAACAAGAATGCAAAATTATTCAAACATTTAGATGAGCATTTGTTTGCTAAGAAATATCTATAAAGTGGACCACAACAAAAAAAAAAATCCCACATCATGCTTTAAGGACTAATTTTTAGCAGACTAAGTCCTGTGCTCACAGCAGTCTCTCATATAGCCATCTATGACACTTTTATGAAGTTGGAAGTATTGTTACCCAATCATGCAGACAGGAAGAAAATACCAAGAAAATACGTGATATTTTTCCAAGTTTACAGAGTAAGTTACCAGCACGACCCTCAGATTAGAAATTACTTTGCCCTTTCCAGAGGCCCTGGAAACATGTGGCCCTCTCTCCTAAAGAAAGACAGTCTCTGAAGATCATTCCTGCACTGGTTGCTCTGGGAGATGTAGCCTTTAATTTGACACCATTCACATCTTGAACTGCCAGATATGTTCCTGCACAGAGCTCAGTGTACAAATGCCAAAGGCAGACTCATGTGAAAGTCACCCATTTCCCTTGCACATCTCGGGCCAAGTACTGGCAGCAAAGGAGAAAGCACTGAGAAAATTAATGATCCCTGGGGAGCAACCTGGCCTGATGGCTGGGGGCTGAAGGTTTGGCCTTTCTGGACCAGCTGGGTCAGGTGAACCCACACAATTTGTCTCCCCTGCAGGGTGATTCACCACCTCCCACCCACACCTGCCCCAGGTACTGCCGAGCAGTTCTAGAGGGAGAAGAAGCCGAGTTCTTCCCACTCTCCAGTTTACACCCAGTACTTGTTCTCTGGGGCAGTATCTACACTCGAGCTGGGAGGCCCCCGATTTGCAGTGCTAGCAGTACAGGGGCTGGCATTCATTGGATTGATTTACAGCTGAGGATGAAACAGTGAGAAAAACGGGCTCAAATCAGAGCATAAATCCCGTGGTGCTGCAAGGCTTGCACGGACTGTGCTGGTCTCCGTACTTCACTCACTGAGACCCAAATTCTATTAACAGTAAATCATCCTGCCATCAACCCCCCTTTCTTCTTCTCCCCAGCTGGAGTGAAGCTTATGTTACAGCATATCCACGTGGCAGTGGCAGACTCGTCAGACACTTCGGCCTGGGAACTGGCTCGAGCATCCCTACAGGTAACGCGGTGACCATCGCACAGAACCCTGCATTGGGAAAGAGTATTTCCTATTTGTCTGCTGGAGCAGGCTTGCGGCTCAGGATCAGGCTTAGGAGCCTCCTCTCTCTCCTTTCCCTAATCTTCAGAACATCCAGGCCCAAGTTATTCACATCAGGATTGTGGCAGAAACAGTCTGTGCATGCCAGATCCAGTCAGCTGCTCCTCCACAGCTACTCACAGTTACAAAGGCTGCTGACACACTGGAGACATAGCTGTGTGTGAAATGAGACTTTCTAAAGTACTTAAATATCCAGCTCCTATGGATTTCAAGGCACCACTCTGGTGTGGTGACACTGTGTAGGATGACAGGAACGGCTTTGTGGACCATTTGTGGACTCAGCTGTGTTCCATGTGTCCCAAGCCTACTGTGGCACTCCTCTCCTGCGCTCTGTGTGTGCCAGAGGATTTCCAACTGCTAGGGAACACCCAGCCCACACCACTCTGAAATGTTAAAGCTCCTGTTGGCAGCAGATTCCCCAGATCCAGCCTGGCTTTCTGCTAGCAGGCAAACATGAGAGACTTCCTCCATATTACTAGAATGTTGAAGTAGCCACCAAAAATAAAATTCCCAACAAAAGTACTGGGAAAATAAATACCCTCAGAGCATTCTCATGACATTCCAGGGAGTGCAAACGACATCAATCTGCAACACACAGCTACAAGCTGCAGACACAATGAGTTATGTCTGTTCTCAAAGAAAAGAACAGTTTATATACTGAAATTTCAGCAATTACTATCGACCAAATACTATTATTCTTAGACGACTTGTATGGTCTTAAGTTCTTTGTAAATCTTGGAGTTCTCCCTTCTGTAACTGAAGGAAGAACAGTAGCAAAGACAATAAAATTAAGATTTTCGTAAAGGATTTCCACCCACCATTGAAGAGAGCCAGCAAACCTGAGATTTTTGGGGAGCTAATTTGAACTTATTTAGATCATGATTAACAAGAGGTGTGTCCAGAGAAGTCATTAAACCACAGTGGGTAAAGCTATTACAAATGAATGGATACCTACCTAGTAAAACAACAAACTGATTTGCAACAATCATCAGATACACGTGACAACCCTGTTAATCCTACAACTTATATTCTATAACTTAAATTGATAAATAGTGCTTTTTGGAAGGTTTGTTTCTCCTAGCCCTAACCCAGGCCTGAAGCTCCTTTGCTGAACTGTGCTGTTGTCTAGCTCTGCTATGACAGGAGACTGAACCTGAAGAACAGCAGGTGCAAGCAGAATTGTACCTCTTCTGGAAAGCAGCTTCAAAACAATCTGAAAAACTCATTGTGATAAAATACTGCGGTTCTTAGATGACTTGCCCCTTTTCCAATAAAGGCTATCATTTACACCAGAACATTTAAAAATTATTGTTTGTCTTTTGCACATTGCCAATGCTGTGCTGAACAAACTGAGGGCAGCTTTACTTAACAAATTCTCATTAAAACTAGATTTACTTCCTCTGAGATTATAGCCAGGATAAGCAGAGATAAGCACTGCTAATCAGAGCTTGACTTTCCACATCCCCCCACGCCTTTCTGTGAGAAACAACATGCCTCAGCAGAGCTGTTTGATCTTTAGAAGCAGGTGTCTCCTGAGAAAAAAGGACAGAATACGAAGGCTCCTCTTCTCCTCTTCCTGCCCCAGTATAATTCAGGTCAGGTTGTGCTGACAAACTTTTAATAACTGAGCCAACAGCAAGCAGTAGATACTGCATCTGAGTGCATGTGAGATGCTGTTTAGCAGTCCCTTGCAAACCTCATCACTGAATATCAAGGAAAGGTGTGTATCACACACATGCACAGGCAGGTGAACTCGTTAAAAATGCTGTATTTCAATGCTTAGCAACAACTATGCCTACAATTTCCTAAGCAATGAGCAGAATGAGTTCCACCATGTCTAATACGCAAAAGAAATCATGTGATTAAAACAAGCCAGGCTTGCTGGGGAACTGTAGCCATACACTCTCCCTCTCATTAACTCAGGAAGGACATAAAGGCCTGTCTGTGATAAAACAGTTTTCTCAGCATTAATCCTCCACAGCTGTTAATAGTAACTTAGGATAATAGTCCTAAGCACTGAATTAAATAAAATCACCTAGATTGCATAAAACTGCTATAGTAATGAACTTTGGAGACAGAAAACCTCTGGAGGTATATTTTACAGGAAGAAAAGACTGTGAGGGATCAGCTATAGTCTCACTACCAGACAATAATGAAATTACGGTCCATTAAAAATCACAATTAAGGGCATCTGTGCCGAAATGAACTAGACAACCTTTAGCACACCTAACCTAGAGCCTTTTTTGGGGGATCGAGGAATGCAGATTATAGAACTCCAAACCTGAAGGCGTGCATCCCATCAGTGCAGACCAGCAAGAAAAGCACTTGTCTTACATGCAATTCCTAGCTTTTCTTATGACAAAAGCACTGCATTAGAGGAAGAATTTAAAATATTCTTACTAGAAAAATACAGCCCATTTATTTATTTATTTATTTGGAGAACTGAGCAGATTTTCCTTGGCTTTTACCTATTCTGGGATTTTCTGTGAAAGCGCGACTCTTTCTTCTGCCTTCTGGTCACGGGGGGCGCAGGAGTGGACGGGAGGGGAGGAGGAGCAGCAGGCGTGGGAGATGGAGGTAGGCCATTGCTTGGTTTGCTTCTGTGGGATTTGTCTGCCTCGTACTCAAAGGTGCGTTTGGGCTTGGGCACAGGATTCACGGCGCTGTTAGCCGGGCTTTCCAGGAGCACTTTGGGGCCAGCTGAGTTCACGGTAACCCCCTGTTTTGTTTTACTGCTTTTCTCAGCCTCAGGAGGTGTTTCTGGTTCACTCCCCAAAATAACACTCCCTCCTTTGCTATTGCTCAGGGTTTCACTCAGTCCCTCCACAGTACTCAGAGTCCCGGACTTTTTCCTCCCTTTGTCAACACTGTAGCAGCTACTTGGTAACTGGGGGAGGCCTCTGCCCGACTGCTCCTTCAGTGCCTGCTCGATCTTCTGGATTCTGTTGAGCACGGCAGAGGACTCTTTCCTCACGTGGCCCTTAAGGAAAGTGGCGGAAGGAGGTTCACTCCTGCCTGGTCTCTTCTCAAACCGATGGCAGGAATCCCTGTCCAGCAGTTCCTCCTCCTCGGTTTCCGGGTAAGAGCACTCGGAAAATGTTCGGCTCATTCTTCTGAGCCCTTTGAAATCAAATGTCTTGTCGCTGCAGGGAGAGGTCAGCACACTGGGGCAGCTCTCACTGCCCGACCTCTCCCCAGCATCCCTCTTGTCCACGCACACGCTCGTCCTGGGGGACAGCTCCTGGCGGCATTCCCATTCTGTGATCTTCTGCCTGATGTCCAGCGCCTGCGAGCGGACGCTCACCCTGCTGATGGACAGGGTCCTCAATTTGGTGGCAGTGCCCAAGGACAGAGTGCTCCGGGTGAGCGGATGGCTCCCTATTGCTTCCCCATCTTGAGCCTCACTTGGAGTCTCCTTTTGGTCAGCCTTGAACACGGACAGCCGTTTATCCAAAGCACCCACGCTGATGGCTTTGAGGGGATGGCTCGGGGAGTCAGTGTCCGATGGGCTCGTGGAGGTGCTTCGCAGCGTAGAGGTGCGACTTTTCCAGTCCTTGAGGCACAGCCTGGAGCTGGAGACTTTGGAGAGCCCAGTAGAGCGGGAAGAGTCTTCGCTGTCACTGAGGGGATAGGCAGGGCTTCTTCGCGGGGACAGCAGTGGCGGCGGAGTGGCTGACTGGCACCTGGAAACAGAAAGAAATAAAAATCAAGGCCTCGGGAAAACTGGAGTTATTTGCCAAATTTCTTCTGGCTGAAAGTCTCCACACTGCAAGACCACCCCAAAGCATCATTAAGACACCAGTGACCATTCAACCACAGTCTGGGGTGGGAGGTGGCAGCATTTAGCTGGTGTCAGTGATGGGCCATGAGCAGGACACTTGGAACATCCAAAACAAGTTTTCTCACCTCTGCTTCCCCCCTGAACTTAAAGGCAGCTGAGATTCTCATAGCAAACCAGTGCCTTGAAAGCATCTACCACCTGCAGATGAGTAGGCCTGATTCATCTTTGGTCTGATGCCGTGGCCAACAGATTAAATTCCCCTTATCAAACAGAAGTAATTTCTTGTCAGAAGAATATTGCACACTGAGAAAACACATTAATCTGCCCACACTATGTGTTGAAGAATATAAACTACGTAGAAAGATCTCAGTGTTACCCTGGAAAAAACCCTTGGAACAAATTCTAGCTATGGTTTGCAAAATCAGCTATTGTTACTGGGGTTTTGTACATTGTTGCAAGGACTTTTAAGAACAAAAAGACGCAAGGAAACTAAATAACACATTAATCATTTGGCTCATCAGTGATGAGCCAGCAGTATGGAAATTAAGCCAAAACCATGTCAGAAAAGAGGGTTTTCCGCCCTGCCAAAATCCATCCATACAAATCAGAGCAGAAATAATCACAACTCCTTTAACATTAACCTCTTTCTGTTCCAAACAGTACAGGAAAAAGAGGAAAAACCCATAAGTAATGCCTTGCATATGCAATTAAGTTTGTGCTGTGTGAAGGCTGTGGACAAGCTGTTTTTTATCAACTGTCCTGTACACAGACAAGATCCAAATGAAAGAACTGTTTGACTAAAAGAAATCAAGAGAGAAAATGTCTGCACTATAGCAAAGGGAGGAGAGATTCAGAAGATCTCTGCTGCTATATTGTTTTGTTTCCAACAGCCAGCCAATACCTACAGTAGAGATGCCAACTTCTGTGCATTAATCCGAAAAAATCCAGAGCACTACGGTGATTTCTGAAAAATTTACTTTGACACAGAAAATATTTTCTTTTCCTTCAAATGCAACCCCAAACCAAATTATCAGATTTCATCCCGGTTTCCTACAGTGGATACTTCACAATCAAAGCTCAAAAATATCACAAAAGAGAAAAGGTCTGGTCAGAAAAATACAGTAATCAAATTACCACAAAAGGGAACCTTTTTTAAGAGGTCTGAGGCAAGCAAGTCTATTTGTCACAGAAGTTACACTGATTGGTGACTTTTATTCCTTTATTGTTTTGAAAGATAAACATGCCTGTAGAAAAAGAGATTTCATGTCAAAGATGACGGCAAATACTCCTACAACAACTGCCTAAAGCAGTTATTTCAGGAGAGAAAGGATGCATGCCAGAATATGCTCTTTGCATCCTAGAAGTTGAATTTCCTGCCATTCTATACAGCTGCAGACAGGTGTCTTAAGAGATCTCAGAAGATCAAAAGCAGGTGCCAGATGATGAGTGCTTTTGGCTGGCTGTTGCAGCACAGAGTTTGTAGTGGATTACCTGGAATTACCTTGGCCGACATACCCTTAATAGTGCCTGAAGATGAAACCTAAACCAGCCTCCTCAGGCTTGGTGGGGCACCCTGATTCTTCATTATTTTTGACTGTCTCATCTCAGTCTCTTCAGGTTAATACCACAAAGCCAAATTTTTATATTAGTCTTAACCCTGCCTTAGCTCAGATTTGAGATCACATTCCCCTAATTCTTTCATGTTGTGCAGGTCTGTCCCAGAGGTGCAGTGACATTTCTCCCAAGGAGACTGGCATCACCCAGGGGAAGTGTATTTTACATCTAAAGACGACAGCTTCCACTACAGCCTCAGCAGCTGCATGTTGGCTAAATCCACTGTCAGGATTCAGCTACAGGACAGGGACAGAAGAGGCGCTGTGGAACGCTTTATAGCATGTTACAACTTCTTTATTAGAGTCTAATCTGTGTTGACAATAGCAAGAATGAAATACAGAATGACTGGAGTCAGGTCAGTAGAATGGGACGGCAGAGGTGAGGATATGTTGACAATCAGAAAATCATGGGCACCTCTCTCTGCCTTTGACACACTGCACAGAAAATACCATAGGCATAGTCCTTTATCTCCTTACACTCTAAGAAATATCTTTTCAGCTATTTCCACTGTCAGGATAAGGTTTGGTGATTCACCAGGAAAGGAGGAAAAGGGGAAAACTATGGTTTGCATAACCTGAAGAAGTTGCAAAACATTTCTTCTTAAGAGGTATGAGCCATTCTTTTAAACCCCAGGTCCCCAGTAGGGTAACTGCAATTAAGGCTTAATCTCAAAACCCCCAAATTCAGTTACAAAACTCCCACTCACTTCCACCGTGCAAGACTGGGGCTGCAGAGCCTTCTGCAGGAGTTTGCTCTCAAGGACTTGGGTTACATCAGTGAAGAAATAGATTCTGTTTTACACGGCATTACACTCTAAATTTACGTAATCCAGAGATAATCTATAGGAATAACTCAACAGAAAAGAGGAACAAAGCTGATGGTTTCAGCATTCATTCCCTAAAGGATGTTGGTAACAGAAGGAAAGAAGAAAACAAGTCCAAAAGCTGATCAGTGGAGAATAAATTGGTTCTTCCCCAAGAAACCTATTTCCATTAGAAGAATATTCTCTTGAAGGCACAATAGTTCCATAGACCTTAAAACCAGTATTACTGGACAGAGATAATAATTAAGAAAATTGCAACTTTCCGTAAAAGGATTGTAAAGCAAAATGCTTCTATTGAAGTCTTCTACATACACAGTGATATAGTGCAGCACCTTACAATGCATATTATTGCATAAACTTTCCAAATATCATGTATAAACAGCATAAATAGAGATTATGGAATCAAGTTTAGCTTTCTTAACAAGTACCCTTGACCAACACCTTCATTCTGGGCAAGGATATTTCTTTGAGGATATCAGTATTTCACAAAAGAGACTGTAAGAAGTTGCTCTGGATGCCTAAGGGCATTCTTCCAACACGCAGCCAAGGTGTGCAGTTCCCAAACCCTTAGCAGGTCAGCTGTGCACTGCAGTCTCACAGGCTGCCAAGCAGCTCACGATGTCCTCTAAACAGGTCACAGACCCTGGAACCACCTTTCTGCTGGGACTCGTTGCTGCTCACCAAGGAGAGCAGACAGAATGCAAGAATCCAAGAGGTGCTTTCCAGCTCTCTAGACCCTGTTAGCTTTGCTGATGTGACTCGTTCCCTGAGAAAGCAGCAGCTACCCACAGTAGGAGCAAACTGATAATATCAGTCATGATCTGTAGGATTTTGAACTGTAGGTACCACTGATCTCCATATTCTGATTCAGTTGCTTCTCTCCAGGTTCTTTTTCTCACCTAAATGTAGAAAAAACTTGTAATTTACAAAAACTGTAACTCTTGAGGACTGCTCTCAAATATATTGTTTTCTCTAGCAAAGGCATCTCCTTTCACCGGGTCCAGGGAACACATGTGGATAACAGTGGAGCTGGATCTCAGCTGCACCAAGAAGAGAACAGAAACACTTGCTTTGAGGTAATTTGCAACCTACTCGTCACAAGGAAAAAGATAAAAAAACTGAATTCCTGCCCTTTAGCAAGACTGACTTGCACTAAAAGTCTATGGGGATGAAGAAGGGCTGGTTCTCTGTGCCAAAAGTGCCTGAGTTCTCACCCTCTATCTGACCCAAAGTGAAAACGTCTCTAATTTTGGACAAGACCCCAATATCCTCCCTGCAAAATGTGGGTGCTAACATTTGTCTGTTTGTAGGAGAGGAAGAATTTAGTTCCTGGAAACCTCTCTGACAGTGGGCAATACAAAATTAGTATTAAAACCAGGGGTCCTGGCCTTTTGATCCAGTTGAGCAGAAGCACAGCTCTTTCCTGCTTCCAATGCCAAACATCAAGTCCAGAAAAGAGGAGAAATGGATGCAGAAAATTCCCACAACTTCATGAGTAGCTTTCAACAACAGGAGGCAGCCAGAAAGGTGGCTCAAGGGCTGGTTTTTTGTCTTTTGGAAATCAGAATACAGGTGGATAATCAGAATGTGCATTTATTGAGGCATTTGCATCCAAGGTCCATACATTTTATATACACTAAGAAAAGTCCTAGGTTGCATTTCAGGCATTAACAGTGACCGGAGGGTGCTTAAGGAACTTGCCTTGAAAGAGTTACAGAACTCCCAACTCTCGCTGCCCCACTCTGACCTCTGAGCTAAGCAGCTCAGACTTTGCAGCACTGTTTTAGCTTTCCTGAAGTGCCAGGAGTGACCACACAGATCATCCTGTCCCATGCAAAGGCAAGCTGGAAGAAGCCACTCAGCAATTTTTCAGTTTTACAAATCCCATCCGCTCTTTTTAAACCAACACGTACAGAGTAGTAGGACAGATTTTGGCTCTCTGATCCAGGGAATTTCCCACTTCAACATGCTCATGCATGGGAGCCCATTTACTGGAAGAAGAACAAGGAACATGCTGACCAAAAGGTACTGGGTTTTCCAGGCTCCTGTTGACGAGATCCCATCATTTCCCAATGACACTGCTGTTAGGTGAGCTCATGCAAAGACTCCCAGCACTGTTTTACTCCTCAGGACTTTCTACCCACTTTTATTAGGAAAAATATTGCTTTCTTAGTGTTTTATTTCAGTTTTTTTCTCATCCCTGGTTCTTCTCAGGGCATTGTGCCATTTCATCAGAACAACCTAACCTGTTTCAGAGTAACAATAACATCAGAATCAGCTGTGATCATAGGATTGTGAGTTTGGGAATGAGTAGATTTGGCCTGCCACACAGCATTTGAAAGTTCCTGTTGCTCTAGCCAATATTTAAGGAGATCTGAAACAAAAGCAACAGAAATTTCTCCTTGCAAGAGCAGCAAAGCTCATGTTTAATAGACACACTAAAGCTGCCCTGACGGGTAAATGAGGATGTAACTTTGAAATTCTCTGGAAATTTGGAAGAGAGAATACTAAGAAATGTTCAACTACCAACTGCCAGCCACTCTGGCTCCAAATACTGGAATCCATCCTTCCCAGAGCAAGGCAAAGTGAGAGGGAAGCACACCCTGCTCACCTGCTATCTGGAACCATTCACTACACCGTGCACATTTTGATGTACTGCTGCTGAGAACAGATGTAATGGCTCGCTATGATATTCATTCATATCAAACTTCCACTTGATTTGACAAAGCAGGCAGAGGAGAGGAAATACGTAGAGACCAACAGCAGCTCAAATTAGAACCGGTGTTTATGTCCCATTCCTTCAGTGACCTGGACAGAACAAGGACTTTTGCAGAGGTTCAGTACACGCGGCTCCTTGTAACGAGTAGTTCCACACCCCCCCCAGGGCAGCGCTGCCAAGAAATCTCCCAGCAAACAAACAGGGCACAAACTCTTGTTACTTTGTCAAACACTCTTGGGAAAGTTCCCAGTATGAATCAATACTTTTGCACAAACGAAAACTAAACACACCACTGCAGTACAGCAACCTCCCAGGCCCCTTCAGGTGCAAAAAGGCAGAGTATGTCAAAGCAGATCAAAAAACTTTAAGCACTTTGATTGAAAGCGATGATGAGGGACACTTCTCCAAAAATTTCCCTTTCCTCTCTCTGTATAAGAGGTAGTAATGAACTTCCTCCATGGTTTCCTCCAAAGGACTGTGAGAAGTCCACTTTTGGCTGTCAAACAGCAGCAGTCAGTGGTGTGGTTGCACTCTGAGTTAGGGAACGAGTCATTTCACAGAGCAGCACGGATTCAGCATTATTTGCTTGTGACAATGTGCCATTTCCTTTCCTTTCCTCACCCCTAGCTGCATCCTCACCAGAGGGGACAGACAGACAGACAGAGGTACTCAACAAGGCGTTGCTGTAAGCAGGGGACAAATGCAGGGAGTCAAGCTGGTCTAACTGGGTCACCAGGTGTTCAGCATGAGGGTAAGATGTACAACCATCACCAGAATATGTGATGTGAAACGGCTTTGCCACTTAGTTGAGGTGGCCCACAAGGATCCCATGTATTGCTGATCCTGTGAGTTCTTTTTCTTTTCAAAATGAGCATCTAGGCTTGGACAACTGCCTTGTATGCTGCATCAAAGAATATAAAATGAATCTTTCAGTGTATTAATTGTTCCTGGAGCAGAAAAGGACATTAAAACCAATGTTATTATTACTCCTTGTAACTAGGGATTATGGGAACGTTAAGCCCAAAGGGACCTCCTGCACTACTGAATTTAAATCCACTTTCATTTGGCAGTAAACCTTTGTTACAACATATATTCTGCATTCTCACAGCACTTTAGTTCTCGACATAACTCAAGTAGATAATTACAGATTGTATTTAATTATCTTAAATTAAGTAAGGGTTTATTGCAAATAAAGGAGATGAACTTTTCACACTCAGGTGCTGGACACACAATAGTAGGGTGGTTTCTGAGCTGATTCAGCTTGGTGATGGAGCAAGTGGTGCAGCTTGTCATATCTTGCCTCTCTCTTGGAAAGTGATATAAGTGGTAGTAAGAACAAACCCTCTTGCACCAGACCCTTTATGATTTTTCAGCTCTCACCAGGAGTATGGCTAAAAATCCCCCAAAATCTGCATTCCAGATAATATCCCCCTCTTATTGTTGACTTTGGGATTGTGACAAAAACAAGACAAAAACTTGTACTTTCTGAACAATGAGTCTGCATTTCTAAGATTGTTTGAAATAGGCTCATTCTCATGGACATGTGCTGGGATGGAAAAGTCCCAGCATTTACAGAGAATAAGGCTATAAAATCAAAATGGACAACAAATCACAAAATGTTTAAAGATAGAACAAAAATAGAAATGAGCATTATTTTCCTGTTTATACTTCTGAATTTCTTTTCCCCAAGGAATTTTGATACTTTCCATTTAAATAAAAACCGAAACCATATCAGAACTAGCTACAGTATGATAGGACTGTAAAACAAAAACAAAAACAAACAAAAAAAAGA